>PNEQ01098457.1:0-24190 GCA_003012365.1 Medauroidea extradentata
GTTCCATTAATAGAGTATAAATCAGGTTAAAATACTATTTTTGTGGTGTATAATGAAACAAAAACGAATGATTAATGACTAAGTGCCCTTAAATTTAAATTTTGACCAAACTACGATACATTCAAATCAATATTTTTCACGCAACAGTCGTGATATGGATATTTAGGCACTTACGCCCTTATTGCATAAAAAATTATGATGCCGGCATCTGAGAGATGGGGACATTTCAGGATAAATTTATAACACCCAAAGGAAGGTCTGTGCAAAATTTTAAAACTACATTATTTTTTTTAGGTTTGCCCGATTTTTCACTTAAAATGCCTGAGCTATGTTTGCTAATAACATTGTTGCAAAAATGTTTTATTTACTATATTATGACCTGCGCAAATGGACCTGTGCGTTAATAGTATTGGTTGTATAATTTAATTTCAACATATTATATTGACCTATGTAACATACCACTGCAAAAAGATCAAGAAAATAATGTTAATAAAAAATTTTAAATAAAGTTATTAACCAGTGGCGGCTGGAGGGTTGATGGTAGGTAGGGCACAAGTTGCAGAGAACTGTACACTCGTGTGAACAATGAAAATTTACTTAATTTCAATACTAGCAAATGTTTCTGTGTCATATTTTCAAGAAGGCACAATATAATAGAATTTCTGTACACTATGAACACTGTTAGTCTAAGCAAACAAAGTATGGTCGAGGATCTTGGCGTAATGATCACTAGCAAACTTACCTTCAACCCGTATTTAGAGTCTATAGACAACATGCCTACAAATTATTGGGGTTTGAAATTAGAACCACAAGTATCTTTAGTAATCCAATGACAGTTGCATATTTACTCACAGCACTAGTCAGGTCAAAATTAGAATACGTTTCCCCTGTCTGACACCCAAATTCAAAGAAATATATTGACATGCTGGAATGAATTCAGAAAAAATTCAGATACAGTAAAACCTGTCCAACATGGAACTCAATGTAACCGAGCAATTTTTTCCGTTTTGGCAGGTTTTCTTTTTATATAAGTAAAGTAGCAGGCAAAAAATTTTTTTTAACAATAAAACGCATGTTATGGAAGTTTGTGACTTTAATGACTTAGGTAAGCCACATATTTTTACCATATAAGTAAAGTCATCGTTTGCGGGTTTAATGACCTCACATTTATTCGTTTAACTTGCTGTCCTCTTAAACCTCTGTTCAAGAACGTTGTCTTTATTTTCTATTGTTGTCATATATTTGTGTTTTCCCGCAACTAAAGCGCACCACTAACTGTTTTGGAGGCTCATTTTCTTTTCATACGCTTCAATCACTTTTACTTTCTCCCTAAGAGAAAGGGTTTTATGCTTTGGCATTTCACACACTAGAATTTAGGATAGAACTTGCCACTAAATGGACACAACCCAAACAAAACAACACCCTTTACAGTTGCACAAGTGACTTAAGAGTACTGTGTACTTAGCCATTGGACGGAGTTGTGGCATGTCATGCGAAAACTTTTTTACCCCAAAGCCGCTGAACTTATTCTTATTGTTGTTATCTAGGAAAAGAACACCCACTTGAAACTACAGATGCCACGTTTTGAAAATTTGGTATGATTGTTAGAAACATGATTTTGGGGCCTCTGGAAATGGCTAAAAATGGCTTTTTCAGACTGCTGTAAGTCTGAAAATACGATCTGAAATTGCAACATAAGGTCTGTGCATTGGTCTTTACTTCATACTGTGCAAAAATAAAACTTTAGGGTCGCTGCTTAAAATTCTATAGGAAAATGAGTTCCACGAAAACATTGCACGCCAGTTTAGCGCACTTCGAATAGAGACCATGTGCCTGTCGTCGAGTGGTACTCTGGCTCTTATCGCTCCGCTGTTCCCATGTGTCAAACTCCGAAATCTGAAACCGGTACACAATACTCTTTTAACAAATTATACAATCACTGCATGTCTATTGTTTGTCAGATCTAGACAGCTGCATGAAAAAATGCACAAGAAGACAATATGTTTATAACCTTCACTATTTTATCACGTTTTCGAGCCAGAGAATTAATCTAGAATAATATACACATGCAAGTTGTGCAATATTTAATATCTTTGCCGGCAAAACTGAAGGAATCATATTTTGAAAACAAACCATACGGGAAGTGGAAGCTGTGTGACACCTCAACAGTTATGCGATCTATTTCAAGTCTAGTGTCGCTGCTGGCTTGTAGGCATCATATGTCAAATGATATGCGCAGATAAACGTGATGCCAACGAGATTCTCTTTCATATTATTTTTTATCTATTGAAAATTGAACTGCATGGTTTTTTTACTGTGCCAGATTCGGCCATCTGCTTCTGATATTTCAGATGTCTGAAACACTGTCCCCAAGCTGTCTATAAACGAACAGAAAAAAAAAGTGTATACGGTAATTAAATACAGTGAACTTTTGCTTTTTTATGCAATTCGCGCAATATATTCGACAAAAATAGTTTTTCTAAACAAACTCATGCCCATAGTATGTGATTATGAGGTACAGGAATATTTATTCAGATTTCCATTCTAAAGTAGTCCGTTTCCGCGTTACGGAGGTTTCCGTTTTATGCATGATGTAATATACAGTAAACGTAGCAGGATAGTAATTTTTTTCTCCAGTTGTACAGGTTTCTGTTTTATGGAGGGTCAGTTTTGGACACGTTTTACTGTATTTATTTTTCAGGGACACTAGTATTTATCCTTTGGGGATAGGATATGAAGTGCTACTCAGGGATTATAATATGAATAATTTGACGAGTCCGCAGGGAGTTAAACATGATGTTGTTTTTGAACAGTTTGGTGAACTACAAAGTTGAAAGCCAAAAATTACTTGCAGTTTTACACTTTAGAATCTCAGCCTTTCAATCAAGACAAAGTAAGTTATTTGAGACTCTACATACAAGAACGAATCTTTAAAAAAAATCACCCCCAATTAATTTAATGTGTAAAATGTACTTATAATAACCTTAGTTGTGATATTGATATTTTTACTACGGCTGTTTGTTTTAGAGAAGACATACCAAGGTATTTTTTGAGAGGTATCTAAATCAAATCTCGATATACTACAAATATTTTTAAATTGTACACTAACCCTATTGAGCACTTAGGAAAATAAGTTGTAACTTGACCATAAATTACTTGTATAACATATGTTCATTGTTCACTGTGATTTATACTTAGAACAATAATTTTTTGTCTTTTGTGTGTTATTATTGGTTCGATACAACATGCTTAAAATAGAACACGTTGCAAGTGGTTTTGGTATAAGAAATTTTACTGTGCCTATATACAGCACTTATGTTGTTACTGAACCAGTAATTACTTGTACAATATATTATATTCACTGTTTAGTGTCATTTAAATTTACAACAATAAGTTTTTGTCTCTTGTGTGTTAGTAGTTTGATACAACATGCTAGATTTAAGATGTTTATTTATATACTTTAAAGTATTATATAGAACTGCTTTTCTCCTTTATAATAAATTACAACAATTTTTTACATCTACTAATGCTTTAGCGTGTAAAATGGGACATTGTAACTGGATGTAAACCTGTTATGTCTCAATAAACCATTATTATTATTATAAAATAATATACTATATTATTAAATGCTCACCTTCACGTCTCTTTTGTGATTTATTTACAAATGTAATGGTGTTTTATTCTTATTTTTTGTCGTTTCTGTTTACAAACACAGTTGTGAAACCTCCTGAGTCTATGGTTATTCTTCTTCCTGTTCGAATGAAATTTCACAGCTACGCAGCCCTTCATACCGCTGTCGTCTGCTTGCTTTCCTCTGATTGGCAAGCCACTTTTGCTGCACTGTTGCTGTTGTGCCGATTTTACAATTGTGCAACACTGCGACAGCAACAGTGCAGCAAAAGTGGCTAGCCAATCAGAGGGGAGCAAGCAGATGACAGCGATGTGAAGGGTTGCAATAGGATGTTCTATCGCAGCTGCGAAATTTGCATGTGAACAGGAAGAAGAATAAAACAACAGTATTTGTAAACAGAAACTGCAAAAAAAAATAATAAAACACCATCACATTTGTAAATAAATGGCAAAAGAGACGTGAAGGTGAGCATTTAATAATATAGTATGTCATTGTACCAGTCAAATAAATTTAACATATGACTTAAACACATGTAACCAACATAGTAACTAGGTGTGTGTGTGTGTGTGTGTGTGTGTGTGTGTGCATAAGAGCTGTTAATTGAAGAAGTTCAGGAGCTGGAATCTCTTTATAACAACTCGGTGAGAGGAAAACACATTTAACATAACTAAACAAACCATAAAGACACGCATATTTTTATAGGCAATCTGGATTCATTTGTTAATTTTTGTACTATTTCTGATGAAAGATGGCACTAAAAGTAACTAAACGCATCGTCACCGTCACATTATTGTAAAATTGATTGATGACGAGTCGTGTCGCACAATTGTAAAAACAGCTTAAGTCATTGAGGTCAAATATTTTGTGTTTTATGTTATAAAATGTTATTATGATGTCTGGTACTTTGCGATATATACGTATGTATTTTAACAGTGACATGTATGTAAAAATGAATTATTTAGAAGTTGTATTGCAACGTAACAACAAGCGGATGGGTTATATGTATTTTTATTAAATGATCCCAATATATTATTGGTGCTGAATAATAAAATAAAACCCATCCGCTCTTTATTACTATGTGATACCGAAAACGGTAAAAATATATAGTGAATTTTAAGGATGATGGAATTGTGGAAATTAATAATTTGGAATTGGTATCGGAAAGTAACAAAGAGCGGATGGGTTTTATTTTATTATTTGTATCTAGCACAATGGTATTGAATAGTAATATTAAACCCATTCACTCTTTGTTACTTTGCGATCCTAAGAGGACATTGCCATTTTTGTGTCCCCGCCCAAAAACTCCCACATTCCTGCAGATCCCTGTAAGTTATTGAAGTAAATGGGAATGTTGTGTAGTATGACGTCATCAGTTTAGTCATTACTTTACTTCTGTGTGTGATCGGAAAGTAGAAAAAAAAAAACTCTGTTTTTTAATATGGCTTGTAGAAAGTGTATTTCTGTTCGTTAATAATGTTACAGGGAATAACTTAAGTAGTCGTTCAGATTTGCCATTAGCAATTTCCGACTCTGTTTTTGCTAAATAAAATTTAATGTTCTACACAGTGTCTTTGCTTGACTGTCCCATTTTAGACACTATTTATTTTACAGTTTTAATTTCTGTTGCTGTTTGTAGTATTTTAGATACTGATATGTAACTAATCATGTATAACTGATGACTAAGTAACTATTTTGCATTTTTTTTATAGGCAATGAGCCCGGACGTATTATGATTTTCTAGATGAGCAATCGGCAAGCATCTGAAAAGTATGTGTTAGCAAATCAACTATCCAGAGGCATATGACAAGCAAAAACTGTGGTAAATTTGGCAGACCCTATTTTTTCTCCAAGATGATGAAAATATTTTGACAGAGTGCATTAATTCTTGAGACTGGGCTTTCCTTTGACAATGTTTGATATTTGATTAATTGTTAAGGCTTTCTTGGACAAAAAGGGTATTAAAGAGAGAACATTCAAAACAATAGGCTTGGCAAACCATGGGCTTAGTGTCCTCAAGTGGCACAAGGATTCATTGTACCAGCTGCTCTGTCAAAATATCAATTGGTGTAGAATACCAGTAACTCCATAAGTAATATACAGTAAAACTTGTTTTAATGAGCTAGAAGTTTTACTAGCAAATGTACTCCCAGAGGTAATACTCAACTTCAATGAAACAAATATAACTTATGATCCAGGAAGAAACAAAATTATAGCTAGAAGGGGCAGTCGCCATCCCGAAAAAACAATTGATTATTCCCGAACTAGTGTCTTTTGTCATGTACACTGGTTCAGCTATTGGCCATCTGCTCCCACCATATGTTGTATACAGAACTGAAAATCTGTATAGGCTACTTCTAGGAGAAAATGGGCCTGTAGGCATGCAATACAGCAGATAAAAAAATTCTTGGTTCATCATGGCTATTTTTGAAGATTATTTTACCGCACTTGTTCTTCCATACTTCAAACAATTTGATAAGGATTTACCAAAAGTCTTGATTGGAGAGACAACCTAGCTTCCCACATTTCAGTACATGTGATTAAAGAATGCAAACGACACATCAGATTCGTGCTTCTTCTGCATAATTCAACTCATCTCTGCCAATCACTTGATGTGGCCTGCTTTAGGCCATTAAAAATTAAGTGGGCTGAAACTTTGCGTGCTTGGAAGTCAGCCAACAGGGGAACTATTTCTAAAGCTCACTTTCCTCGCCAGCTCAAAAAATGTAGTGATGGCCTAAATGAAAATAAAGTTACAGAAAAGAATCTAAAAGCATGTTTCAGAGGAAGTGGAATATACCCATTAAATAAAAATGAAGTTCTGAAAAGAATGCTGACTGAAGGAAAAACTGAACGTACCAGAAAAGCATATGAAAGTCCAAATTTATGGAGAGAAGTCTTCACAGATTTCCTGGAAGAATCATGGCAAAACAAACACGACCAACTAGAAAAAGGAAGAAGAAAGTTGATATCACACCAGAAAAAAGTGTCGACTCTTCTGGTATCAGTTGTTTGCACCAGCAGGATTTTGTAAAAGCTCCGTCTCTAATGCAAGATAAAATACAGACTACAAAAACAGTGTTTCTACTTCTGCAGGAATTAGAAAATGTGAATGAGTATGTGTACCAGTAATTTGACAAGTTCTGAAGAAAGTGATGAAGCTATTTCTTTACATTATTCAAGTTCTGGATTGGAAGAATTATTGTCTAACACCCCAAGATGAAGTTACGTCTGCTCTTATAATCAGCAAGCAGGATGATACAATGATCGACAGTCCTGTTCTTGAAGAAGTGGCTAGTGGAAATACATTAAATGCCTGCTGGTTTATTTGCTGCTGTAAAATTTAAGTATACAACCAACTCTACAAAGAAATCATCTATACAGTGAAATTTATAGGGCAAGTGGGAGTTTGGACCAAATTACATTCAGATTCGTGAGAAAGCCTATGAAATGTCAGAATGATTTTGTTTTTCCAGTGGTTGATGACATTGCTTAAGTCAACTTATCCCAAGTGATTGAAGTTGTGAAGCCTCTTGAAGTAAGAAGAGGTTGTTACACATTTGCTTATGAGTTGAATTAAAAGTATACTGGACTTGGTCTTGTGCACCATGATACTTTTTGTCATTCTTTTCACTGTAAGCTATTACTTTGTGGTTTGTAAAAATTTTTAGAGCTGTACTCGTAAAAAATATATTTTTTTCTTTTTTGACATATGCTGTCTCTCTCGCTTTTCTTTTTTGTTTCAGATTGATGAAGACAAGGTCCAACCAATAACGACTGAACAGTTATTTATGCAAGGAATGATGATACTGTAGTTAAATAATGTCATTGTACATAAATGTATAACATTATATTATATAATTTATATGACTTGTCCAATATATTTGTACCTACCATTATGTACGGAAAAAAAGATCATACAGGTGCAATAAAACAAACAGCATATTATTTTCTTTGTTTTTATTTTCAATGTACTATTTATTGTTCAGTTTTGATTTGACAAATTGGTATTAAATTTTTCTCTTAGTACTAATAATAATAATTATGAAATTGTCATTTCAGCACTTAGGCAATTATTGTAAAATTACCATTTACAGGTGTCCCATATTACGATAGCAGTTTGTTTCTCGGGACAAATATTTACTGCCAATGATTTTAAATAAAAACAAACAGGTGTCCCAAGTTACAAGAAGTTGGTTTACAACATGAGACACCATTATTTAAATTTTAAAAATTTTGAAATTTATAAATGTCAATAGTTTAGCAGTGTTTCGGTGTTATTTGACATACTACCAAACTTTCTGTAATACTAATACTGAGAAATTACAATAACTTTCAATTGAATGTCTTCTCAGAGTTAAAATATGGTCCAAGTTAGCATACTTTTGGTACCTAAATTTTATACCAAACACGAGAAATTATATTTATTAAAGCCGAAATTAAATTCGAAGAGACTTTTTAAATCTTGTCCAGAATTTGTCCTATATAGCATACTTTACGGTACTTAAATTTTATATAAAACACAAGAAATTATATTTATTTAAGTCGAAATTATATCCTAAGAGACTTTTGAAATGGCGTCCAGAATTTTTGTCATACGTAGCTGTCAATGGTATGTATGTATGCCTCAACGTTAGGTTGAAAGTGAATATTTGTTTATTAGCGTCACAAATCCTAGGCCTAATCACAATAAAGCTGTAGAAAACAAACACCTGTTTTACACACCAATGTTTGTGTCGCACGTAAGCAATATTTTAAATGCTGATGAAAAGATTCAGCAACATTAACTAGGTAACAACACCAATGTAATTAAAATTACAAGTTCACTCACCTACTGTTTACAAGTCCGGCAGATACATCTTTCCGTCATTGCATAAAATTTATGCTGATCATCGTCCTTCCAACAATTGAAAGCAGTTTTTATAATAGTGTAAACAATATTGTTTGAAGGGTTAAGTTTCTGTAATTAAAAAAACACTGCCTGAAAGATACATAAATCGTGACACGTGGTGCGAACACATACAAGTCTAGTCAACATGGTCAGTTTACTGGCTGACGAGAGGCAGAGAGTGTATTGCTTCCTGTTATTCGGCTGGGATAGTAAAATTTCAGGCCGCTAGGAAAGGGGGCTGCCTTGATGCAGAATGATTACATCTTTCTCAATGCTTCAACGCAGAGGAACCACGAACAGTTTAGAATCCATTTTCTGTCAAAAACTGTCTATATCACCTTGTTTTCACTTCCTAGACTTTCGCTACAGGCCCAAAGCGAAAAACACGTCAACGGAGACGTTAGCAGCATTTTTTGGAGGCACGTGTCACTCAATGCAACATCAATATAAGAAACAGCATTTCTGTTTTGAAAGCTATAAAAGACTGGGAAGAAAAAATAGGTCTAATAGAAAATGGTCAATATAAACAAATAATTCTGATAAACATTAGGTGAAGCAATGTGTCAAATGTGTTCCATTGTGAGCCACACTGTCATAAATATTGTACCGACTTATTTATTTGGGAAAAAACTGGACTGACATTGCATATTATGTTGTACTTCAATATTTGCTGCATTATTATAAAAGTGGTATATACTTGTGTATTGTTGATAGTTAATGACTTCTGCTGGATCAGGATGGATAGGAAGGGGTAATTATTACATGAAATTGCTCTGCACAGTCAACATTGTTTGATCGTGGCCTGTGCTGATCTGGCAGTGACAATGGGTGAAGTTCTGGTTCCTTAACTGCAAACAGTTGAGTTGACCTCCTGAGCTTCTTATATAATAATAAATAATCAAACTGCACTTGGTTGCAGGACGGATCACCAACAAAATGGGTAAAACCAATCGCTCTGATGCAACTTACTAGTAAAATTAAACATGGTATCATTGCACACATGTGTAATTCAATCACCTCTCCCTAGAGTAGGGAGCACTTACATTAGATTGCCCGTCTTCTGTGGGGTCACGCCATATACAGAAAATATAATACTTGTACATGTCTGTCCTCGAGGTCAATTATTGACTTTAAGAATATCTAATAAAGTAGATAACTAACCAAAATTATAAAAAAATTTGGCTACATAGGATAAACAATTTCCAACACTTTACTGCCTGATGTTTTCCGCTAATGCAGAGGGTGTAAGATTTTTAAATTCATTATCTGTATTCCATTCCACTAGTTAGGACATATGAAAAGCCGGCTACTGGCTCTTTACAACCTTTTGTAACATGAGAAAGGAAACCTGCATCCTGCTGTGCTGTTTTTTTCTCTCTTGTTTTTATCAATATTTGTAAGCCACAGTAGCTTATTGAAAAGAAGGGATGAAAGAAAGTCAGAGCAGGATTCTATTTTTAGAGCAACATGCCTGTGAGTAGATGGGAGGGGTGAATAACATGACTTGGGAAGGAGGCGGAACTGAGGGGGAGAGGGTGGGAAAATCAGGGATTTTTATTTACATCAGTTTGTAGACATTTTTTAAACCACTGTAGCCAACCTAACCCAACTACAAAATAAATCCATCGGCCTTCCTCTGCATCAATCGTTAATCTATGTATGTATTGACACATTTTGTGCAGGCAGATAAGCGAGATGGAGCGGAGTGGAATTATAGAGAAGGGAAACAGTCCTTTTGTGAACCCATTTGTGTGTGTGTGCAAGAGGGATGGCTCTATTAGGGTCTGCCTTGATGCTTTAACTCGCAGATAATTCCAGACCGCCGGCGGAATCCGACGTTTTTTTTGCAGCATTTCAGGGGACTCAATACATTTCTACTTTCGACTTTTACGAAGGTTTTTGGCAAATTCTGTTACATCCTGACGATCGCAAATTTACACCTTTTTTATACAGAGGGCGAAGTTATCAGTTCTGTGTTCTACCTTTCGGCTTGTCAAACAGCATGGGAGAATTCTGTTGGGCGGTTGATGCTTCGTTAGGGCCGGCCGTAAGATCTGTTGTACAATCATATGTAGACGATTTATTGATTGTAAGTGAATCATTCGCCGAGTATGTGGAATATTTATGTAGGTTGTTTGAGCGCTTGAGGCTGGTAGGCTTAAGACTGAAACTAGAAAAATCATTGTTTTTAAGGAAGGAGGTGAATTTCCTCGTTTTCATTCTGGATTCACAAGGCGTTACGCCGGACCCCAGCAAAGTTGAATTAATACAGAACTTTCCAATGCCCCGGAACATTAAGAGAACTCAGGAGTTTTCTAGGCCTATGCAACATTTACCGTCGCTTTGTTGAACGGTTTTCTGGAGAAGTAGCACCATTGCTTGAATTACTAAAGAAGGACAAGGTGTGGTTTTGGTCTGGAGAGTGTCAGTACAGTTTTGAAGCTGCTAAATGTTTATTTACAAATGAGTGTGTGGTTCATCACCCTGATTTTAGTAGTGCGTTTTTTCAAAGCTGCGATGCTTTGGCTTATGGTCTGGGCATAAAATTGTTTCAGTTTGGTGTGGATGGTGAGGAGAAGCTTTTGGCGTTTATGAGTCGGTCACTTTCAAGCGCAGAGAAATCCTATACGGTGACCGAACGAGAGTGCTTATCAGTTGTTTGGAGCTTAAATAAATTTAGGAATATCCTCTCAGGCCACAAAGTTGTAGTCCTGTCCGACCACCACAGTCTGTTGTTTCTTAAGTCTTGTAAACTAATGGGGAGTAGGCTCACCAGGTGGGTGTTTAGCTCTCCAGGAATTTGATTTAGAGATTCAATTTGTATCTGGCAAAAGCAACAAAGTTGCTGATTTATTGAGTACGGTGATAGTAGAAGACGGCAGAGTATTGTTAGCTGAGAAACCTAGGGCAGGGCTGATTATGGAAGAAATCACTGTTGAACAGGATGAAGAGTTCGTTGCAAAATTTAAGGACATTGCTGCAGCACAGAAGGAAGATAGTGTATGGTGTAAAGTCATTGACATTTTTGAAAACCACCATGGGGATTTGGCTGACCCTGGCATAGGTAAAATCTTTGAATGGTACTGCCTCAATGATAGTATTTTGTTTAGAAAGGCGGGGTTGGAGGAGAGTAGCAGGCGGATTTGTGTACCGAGGGTCTGGGTTCGATCCTTGATTATGCACGTACACAAATCAACAGGCCATTTTGGCGAGAAAAAGACATTCTGGTTGTTGCAGGCCAGCTATTGTTGGAATAACATGGCTAGGTCAGTGAGGCAGATAGTCAGTTGTTGTGAATTGTGTCAGCTGGCTAAGTACCCAAATCGTGACTGGGAAGGGCCGTGGCAGGCCATCATCCCAGATGGACCATTAGATCTGTTGTCCGTAGATCTGTATGGGCCCTTGACTAAGTCTCGGGGTGGTGTACAACACATATTTGTTGTTTTGGATGCCTTCACAAAATTTGTCAAGTGTTACCCACTCAAGACGGCCACTGCTGCAGCCTGTGTCAACCGTTTGGTAGATGACTATTTCCCCACTCATGGTATGCCGAGGCGAGTTCTCAGTGACCATTGTACCCAGCTTACCGCTGATGTGTGGAGATGAGAGCTGCTATGGAGGAACATCGATGTAGTTCACTCATCTATTCGCCACCCTAGTCCAACGCGGTAGAGCGAGTAATGAGAGGAATAGGGTGCCTTCTCAGAACGTACTGCCATGAACGACACAGTAGTTGGGCTGAGGCTGTCCCTCTTCTCAAAGAATTTTTGAATATACAGGTACACTGCAGCACAGGATTCTCTCCATTAGAATTGACAAAAGGGCAGGTTGTGCGTGATCCTCTTGCTGCAAGCCGTAAGTTCCCACCTGAGGCCTCACCAGATGACAGAGTAAAGTTGGGAACTGAAAGGGAGAAACTGAGGGCTGAGGCAGAGAGAAGAAGTAAACGCCAAGGTGCGGTGTGCAGTGTTTTTCATGTTGGTGACAAGGTACTACTTAGGGTGGCGGAGCATAGTCAGTTTGTTAAGCGTGAGATGAAGAAGCTATTTCTTTTATTTGACGGCCCCTATGTAATTTTAAAGAAGGTGAGTCCAAATTCCTGGAAGTTAGGATTCCTGTCAGAACCTGGCAGTGTAAAAGGAATTTATAACTCATACAGTCAACTCTCGACTATACGACCCCGGGAATAACGACCCTCTCAAAGTAACAACCCTTTTTCCAGGAACCGTGGAAAATTGAAAAAAATTTGTTAAAAAAATTTTAATTGAAAGAAAATTGCAGAAAAAGGCATTGCATTTATTATGGCTGCAAATTGTTGCAGTTATTTCTCGAAAACTGTACTGCCGCACACAGCGTGTTTTGTTCTAAAATATATGTTGCTGCCCCTTCCTCCCGCGTGACGCGACTGCAAGTCGGCCGGCCCGAATGCCCCTTCCCATCCCCCGGCCTTCAGCGACCCGCCCGTCTCTTTCCCTCCACCCGTCCAACCACTCCAAAAAGACAGTTCGCTCACACTTTTTCATTATGTGCGCGCCGTAACTTTTTTGCCACAGAATTCTCGTGCCGTTGGATACGGTAGTCTGTCTTTGTGCCTATGATATTACGATTATACGTTGGATTTATTTAAGCTTTATTACGTCTTCTGTTTTGTTAACTAAATGCTATTAAATATAATTACCATAATGTCATTTTATTTCAATAAACTTTATTGTGGCATTCTTGAAAATAACATCGCAAAATGGACATTGCGGGCGCAAGAATTTGTTATTGGCAACGTTTATGATTTACATTGAAGTGAACAAAGGTCGTTGATCCATTTCATTGGCATACTTTTAAAAATAATGTCTTTGCTTTTCAAAATAAATGTGTATTATTTTATAAAAACATGTAATTTTTGCACCAGAGACGAGTGAACGCAGATTCAATGATAAAATATGGTAAATGTCGACATTTTATAGGTCGGTGATAGCCGAAAATGTGTCAAAATTAAGTCCTTTTAGTCTGACTACGTTGTGTTCATGGTCTCAGTAGAAATTACTTCGTGTAAGATGATTGTGCAGGTGTTTGTGTGTGTCTCGGTCATAGGAATTTAATATTATAGGAATTTTACATTAGATTGTAAGAGAGGAAAGTCAAGTTTTTCGCCCACTAGGCCAATATGTACGATGTACGAACAGGGAAGCAAACTGAGAAAACCTGAGACTAAGGATAAGTGTTTAATTAAGGTATATTTTGGGAGTTCAGATAAGTGTGTTGGTAAATTTTTTTTTTCTCTTCCTATCTTCTGTAAATTGCCAGGTGAAGTCGATGTAACTGGGTGGGGAGGCTTACTAACACGAGGTTTAGCAGCTTTTATTTATGTATATTCAGAGGTGGTTTGTTACTATGATCAATGGTCCCATTAATGTGAGTTAGGATAAGTGTTTATGTAAGAGACGGTCACTATTGCCAAGCGTACATGGTGTCACATGCAGCAGCAGTTCAGACGACCAATGATCACGTGACCAACAAACGTAAACAAACATAGTATGCTTTGTTCCTATTGTTGAGGTTTTGTTCTATTTGTGATGTAATGTTTGTCTGGTCATACAAGGCTAAAATGTTATTAAATAGGTAATTGTATGTACTTCTTTATAAGTAGTGTAATACTAAGTCTTTTTATATACTCAAACCCCGAGCCCTGGCACAGTGAACTAGCTTTCATCCCAGGTGCACCAGCGCTAGTGGTTTGATTTGGTTGATGTAATATTTGATGATTTTGGTTTGTTTAACTTAAAGCACAGTTACCTAAGCTGCATTTTAGTTAATTTTCCTGGGGGGTTGTGAAGTACTTTGCGCTACCAGCCCATACATTTCTTTTGTATGGTTTAATAAATTTTGATAGCAGTCTAGCTTTTTTATGACAAAGGCCACTACACAGCCAGTATGCTGGTCCTCCAACAAAAAGCTGCCAGTGTGTTAGGGCTGAACCAAGGCTGCCTGCTGTTGTATGCAAAGTGTTTATTTAGCCGCCCTCCGGCAGTGCGATGACGTTGTCCATTCGGCAAGGCCTGGCTTACCCAGCAGTGTGAAAGTTTAGTGTATTTTTCTAAAATATAAGCATCAAATGTGCCCTTCTGTCCAAATTAAAAAGTGTACAAGGTTTAGTGAAATGCATAATTGCCACAGTGGACTGTAGCCCTGCGCGGTTGCAAGGAGCCCACCATAGACTATTGATTCAAATAACAGAAAGGTTAATGCTAAAAAGACATCATTGGTGAACTGAAATTAATAATATCCTCTGTATTATATATTATACATTTTTTTTGTGCCTTAATTTTACAGTTAATATTGAGATAACTTTAATGTTAAGAGTAGTAATTGGTTGTGTAATCATGAAACCAACCACTCAAGAACATCTCTAAATGTTATTTTATGTAGTTGTATAACTTTAATATTTTTTTTCTAAAGTATAATTTGTTTTTTTGATAGCTACTCGTGAATACCAATTTTCATCACAGCTCTAGCATGTTGAGTGTCAAATTAAAGCTCTCGTAAATTCCAGGAATTTATCTACAAAACTTTTTACCGTATCTTTTCTCTGTTACTTGTAATTCTGCTTTTATTAATGTTATGTCAATTTCTGCTGGTGTGGTAATTAGAGCCGCGACAGAGCGTCGCAAGGCCAAGGGGATGGCAGTACCTCAGGAATGTGGGTTGGCCACTGCACCCTAACGACAGGGATGCATCCCCCCCCCCACTTCCTGTCCGCCATTGGCGCAATTTCAAATTTATTTGATTTTAAATGTTTTATGTTTTTTTAAAGTAAAATATTGTAATTAAAATTAAGTTCATGTACCAGGAATCATTATGTTAAAACCAAATTAACTTATATCTGTAAATGAATATGTTAATAAAGGTGCATCACCGGATGTCAGCGCTCTCGTGCGCAGCAATCTCGCTGAGCTCCCCTCGTTGAAATCGCTGCTCGCCCCAATTCTTTTAGCGGCTTTTGGCATGGTATGATGTTGCCGGAGGAGCGTTGTGGAGACATGTAGATAATAAACCGACTTCACTGAGAACGCTGGCCACATTATTAATAGTTGAACCTACCACACGTGTCGAATCCTACCCCCTGAGATAAGAGCGCCTGCCTTCTCATGCTAAAGAGGAAAACTTTTAACTACACAAAAGGGTGTCCCGACCACGGTACCACCACACTTGAGCATCATCAGTTTTTAAGCGTACATAGCCGAGCACAAGAACACAATACAGTAGAATTAGCCTACTTAAAATATTGGTTAATTTTTGTGTGCTTTTTATTGTCAAAACAAATTTTCCTCTCCATGTGCACTTCAAGGTCAATAATTATTTTTAAGTCCTTGGCATCACCCTTGTTTAGGAAACAGTATTTTAGTTGCCTCATTCCTTACACTGCTTTCTTCGCATTTTGAAATGCCAGCTCTGGTGTACAAAGACTAGACAATAGTAAGTGCATATCACACACACATTACCCGTGCATTTTGGGAGGATCGAGATAATGCGGCAGCTACGCGCTACCTGCTTGCAAGGAATGTACAAATCACATGGTTCTTATGACTCGCTGCCAAAGCATTCATTCCAGATGCTTTGCAACTTTTTTTGTGCTGTTTTGTCCGTTATTCACCATTTATAATGCACCCGCGTCGATTAATTATGTGTCTGCATCCGTTAATTAGAATGTCCGTTAATGGGGGATTATTTCTCTATAAGGGTGCATGTTATTCTGCCGGTGATTGGAAAAATGTCCGTTAATGAGAATTGTCCGTTATTCAGAAGTGTCGGTTAAGAGAAGTTTCACTGTACATTTATAGGCAAAGAAAATAACAAAGATAATGTTCTGCGTGACCTGTATTTAATTGTTGGAAATTATGAACTTGTAAATAATTAAATTGAGTAGAAATTTCAAATATCTTTATTTAAAACTAAAATTTGTGCTTTCCTATAAAGGAAATAGAGGATTGAGAGAAACCAATGTCAGTTTTACTACTCAAATTTTAACCCACGGAATCTTATATGAATTGTTTAGGGAATAAAATAAAAAATAAATAAAATCCAATGTTTCTGAACAATTTGTGAATCTTAGGAGACAGTGTATGAACACACATTTTCAGTCATTACCAGCTGCTATTGTCTAGGGGATACAGAATATATTATATTCCAATTTATTTATCTTCTATGCTTACATGATGAGTCAAGCTTGACAATAGTGCCGATACCAGTACTCATATCACTGATGTTCAACTTTACCTCATTATAAAATCAATACCTGATCATCTTTCATGGATATCAGGTGAAGTGAGTTAAAAAGTTTTCACTCTCAAGAAATTGCAGCAACTACATATACTGTTTATATTAAACTCTGAACATAAAGAAGAGGTGACTACAGGAATAACACTGAAAGGTTAAAAAACAAATACAGTACACAACTTTCGGAAGTAACATTTACTGTCTCTTTGAATCCACATGTTGCGTTATACGTTTCCTAGTGTATCTTTTTCAATTGCTGTACATATATATAATGTTTACAGAATTTTTATTGCAATAGATATAATAAAACAAGTTTTCACTTGTTATGCATCTCGAACCATTCTTTGGGCGAAAATAAATTGTCGATAAAGCTTGGAGTGTAGAATGGTCCAAAAGTTAAGAATATTTTCGGCCCATTGCAATACTTAAAACAAAAAATTTAATTTTACAATAGTTACAATAAAAGTGTAGCACATTCACTTTTTAGATTCACTGTTTAAATGTATGGATTGTACACAGCATAATAGAACATCAGCTAGCACAGTATAATGCAAACACTGAATGAGTCACGTGTAGATGTGAACTCGCAAACCCACCACGTGTGCATATTACCCACTAGTGTTATATCCTGGAAATGTTACCGGCAGGTAACTGAGCCCCGTTGCACATGTGAGAGGTTAGCAATTTGAGGCAAGAACATCCCTTTCCAGCTGGGAGGACGGCCTCAAAATAAATGTAGTCTCTATCTTCAACATTAGGACTAGATAATGACACATCTGAAAGAAACAGATTTAAAGCAACTGACATCAAGCAATTGAAGGGCATTCCTAACAGGGACCTGGGGTGCTCACTAGATATGAGAGCACACACAAACTACAAAATAAAAGTGGTAATGTATTTTTCTCTCCAAAGGTGGAGGTAAAAAATTAATCAAAAACAGATTTTTAAGTTACTTAGGAGGCTAGTATTTGCCTCAAAATTCCGACTGATCCTGGCACGTCATCTTCCAAAGGACGCTCTTGTTCAACTTAACACCATGCAATCATTCTTTATCCAAAATATTTATCCATCCAATTCGATGGACTGGTCCAGAGATGTCAAAATACTAGACGATTCTCATTTCTTCGTAAAACCACCAAAATAAACACAATACACATCTGAAGCCATACAATTTGCTGATGCCTCGGTAGTCCTATTGCTACGATGTAAGCACCAGCCCAACAGCTAATACAAAGCACAGAACATCTTGCATCCATCAACAAAACATTTCTTCACCTTTCGGAGCCGGTCGAATAATACCACATCTCTTCCTCGAATCACTTATGCCGGATACATAACACCTGTCCTTCAAAGGTCCGTGCCAGAGAATCCATCGGTTAAGTACTTTACGACACGTCTGGTGGAATGTGGCGCCTAGCAGGCTTAACAGGAGTGAAGCCCCTAACGTGAGGCCTCCAACTCAATTTTTTCGTTGTTGTTAGATGTTGAATTATCAATAACTTAAATATCAATTACGACTAGTAATTTCATCACAAATGTGTGGCGGCTGTAATACGTAGTTGGGTTCAAAAACCCTTAATTTGGTAAAATTACCATACTTATATCATTGTTTCATTTTACACTTTTACAATGTACTCTCATTAGGAGGACAAGTGACAAAAACAATAATTTTTAATGAATGTACATAGACCCATGCCCATTTGAATTTTTTTTAGTTTGTTAACTTTTTTTAATTAAATAATGCTGTGAAAAATTGAGATCTAGAAGTGTGAACTACGAGAAGCTGATAGGCGATGACTGGTAGTCGCCGCTCAGAAGGCTTCATCCTCGTGGTTCGCCTCGGCCGGCGTCGGAGGCAGCATGTACTGGGAGCCGGGCGACACCAGCATCATTGGCTCCGTGTTGCGCCGCTTCATCTTTCCCTTGGTCTTCTTCAGCATGGTGGCCTGGGGAGGGGGCAAGGCATCAGTCACATGTGATCACAACAGCAGGAACAGGTAGGTTGGAAAGGAAAAAAAGCGGGATTCATGAGAGGAAGCCACTTGGGCATATGGAGCACAGGTGAAATACATATGGAACATTGGAGATGTATGGAAATGGTTTGTAAAAATTAATGTAGTAGGTAATGGTAAGACGTAGGAGACACATGGAGAAACAAGACTGGTCATAGGTTGGGACGTGGGATTTTATTCGTCACCACAACTGCTGCTGCTCTTACCCCCTCCCTCCCCGTTTCCTGGGACGATGGATGGTTCTGTATTGCGTCGCTTCATCTTAATTTTCTTGAGCATGGTAGCCTGTGGTCAGAGGGAGAGGAGAGAAATTAATGACTGTGAAGTTGACTTCACAATAAGAAAGGAAAAGTAGGATTTTTACAAGCAACAAATTCCATACCCAGTAAATTAAACATTATGTATACAGCAGAGATAAAACTCTAAAAATCAGACTTGATAGTATATACTACGCAATACAGTGTCACATGATATTCTAAACCATCATTAGAAGTGAAAGGGATATTTATTTCTTAACTTATAAACTGTTACTACACAAGTGTGAGAGTACTTTTACGAACCACAGAAACTTAGATTTACTAAGCACTAGTTTTATTAACTAGCAAATTTTTAAGATACATATTTTCACAGTAATTCTGAATTAAAAACATTGAATTTTAGGGTAATTTTTTGCAACTGAAATTATAAAGTACCATAACCGGCAGACATTTATGCATATCTGAGTGCGGGAAGCAGGATAAGCACCTGTGGCAGACTTAGTTGTGAGCAAGGTACCGGAGGGTAAAGAATAGTTGCAGCGTGTCCTGCATATTCTTATTTACGTGAAACCGTCTAACATATTCATGTTATGTTTAACTACGAAAAGAACACACACTTGAAACTATGCTTCTATGTCTTCAAAAATTCAGCACACTTGTAAGAAACATAATTTTCGGGACTCTCAAAATGGCTCAAAACAGGTTGTTTAGACCGCTGTAACTCTGTAAATATTAACCTGAATTCATAAAGTGCAAAGCGAGAGGCATGCCTTGGTCTTTACTTTATACTATGTATTAAAAAATAAAATGTTGTGGTCACCACTTAAAATCTAGTAGGTAAAATACTACAACAAAAACCTTGCACGTCAGTTTGGCGCGCTGTGAATAGAGGCTATATGCTTCTCGTCAAGTTTGGGACACTGGCTCTTATCGCTAAGCTGTTCCCACGCGTCAAAAGGTGGAAATTCGACACCGACGAAGACTCCTCTTAAGTTAGGACATGTTTGCTACTGTGTTACTGTAGCATATATGACGTTTAGGACAAGAAATGCACAGACACCAGAGACTTAGAACTGGAGCACAGACAGTATAGTCTGCTATTCAGTGCTGTAGTGAGGATGGTAAAAATGGTTGTCTTTTTAGATCACTTTAGAAGGTAACTGCAGAATTGGTATCCTAATATAAAGCACGTAAACAAAGAACGTGTTTTTATTATGTGTTTGTCCACTTAAGGATATATTTCCAACACAGCCTGGCTCTACTGCAGGAAGTTTAAAGGACTTCACAAACTAAAGACATGCCATACAAAGCAATGAAATTTGGTGCACCTGCAACGTATTGGTAGCTCCCACGATATCAGTCTTTCATGTTTAATTAAACGCTTACTAAAGCACTGTTATATATTTTGGGTAAAATAATGCTGTTTCTATCCACCAAAAGCACATAATACACATTGCCACCAAACATTTATTACAGTTGCAATAGATAGCACATTTATGTTAAAGAGTCTGTAAAACTTAATTTGTCTTATTACTAGAAGCTCTTTCTAAATGCTGTTTGTTAACCACTAAGATGTACAGAAAAGTCAGTGTTGCTCTATTTGAAAAACCATTACTTTTACCATAAATATTATTTTTATCATTATGATATTTGATTTTGCAGCTTTTCTTTTAATGCCTCAAAACATGAGGGCGCTAGAGCCTAATCTATTTTACTCACCACTTGCCTAATCACCACTATGCGCAATGCACTAAACTGGCATGCTGGCCTGCAGTCTTTCTGTCGTCAGTTTGCCTGAATGTAACTTAAAGTTGTTGTTTTTATATTAATGGTGCGCAAATGCAGATAAAGGTATAGTGCAGGTTTAAACACGGTTTTGAAATTTTTGTATAAAAATTAAGTAATTAAAACTGATCATAGGCTACACTTGATTTGTGCAGGTTATTCATACACATACAAATTACAGAGCCGATTTGTTTTGAATTTTAAGACAACAGTGTTTGTTTTCAACATAAGTTGCAAATTTGTGTGAATCCGTTCAGGTGTAGGCCTGCAATTCTGCAACATTTAGCCAAACAGCAAATTTCAGCTTATGCTTTTCTTAAAGGAAGTGTTTTAATCATGTAGTGCAATGTTTCATAGTTTTATGCATATATTGTTGAAAACCATCATCCCTTTGGGAGATGCAAAACAAAATGGCTGACATCTGGTGGTGAACTTCTGAATCTTCGGAATGGTGATACCAACTGCAGACGCTCTATAGTACACGTGCATAGTGAAACAATTCAATTTCAATAAATAAATACTATGTGGCAAAAATACTGTTCTCCGGTGTAAAAATAAAAGAGTTTTATCTAAAGTATGTTTCTATATGTAGGAGAACATTGTCGAGAGTTAACAATGTAAAATTACAATTATGAGTGTTGTCATTTTTGTATATCACAACTTCTGTCAAAATCACTGTATTCATATGTAAACAGTATTCGCTAAACCAATTCTGTATAAACTCTTTGTACTTTATTTTCAAATTTTTATATTTATTGTAGACAAACACTTTGCTTTCCTTATCACTAGTTTATTAGGAACTACAAGGTTAGGCCTAGCCTTGTCAATTTACCAAATTTTAAATTGTTGAAATGATGCAGTCATAGACGTGTCAGTGCAGTTGTAAGCATTCAAATATACGTATACTTATCATGCAAGTCTTATAGAAAATAATTTTAAATTTTTCCGTTTATTTTTTAACAGTCAATTGTTTGTCTAAAAATAAATGTTACAAAAAATGTCCGAATCTACGTCGCAGAATGTTTCGTTAATGTTAGTTAACGTGAAAATTACAAGGTCATGTAATTATTTTACATAAAGTATTAGTCTACTTGGAGTAACTATAATTTTTATATGTGTTGTAACTACTGCTGTTCAATATCATAAATTATGATATCAACATTAACTTCAACTGCATACTTATATTGATAACATCATCAATTTTCGGTATAGCAATGATTTCAATAATAATGTCTCTAAATGTTTCTTGCAATGGGACAGAATAACGTACTATACTATTACGGACACACACCATTGCAATATTATGTCATACCAGAAATCTTAAAATGAGGCTAAGAAAAAAACAAACAAACAAAAAATTATAAAGTGAGAAGACATGACTAGTGTGGCTGTAGTCAACACGTCCATAAACCAAAACAACAGCACATGAAAGATACCATAATGAATTAGTCAAAAACAAATAAAGGAAAATAAAATAGAAATAAAAAAAAAGTCAAAATACAAAACAAAATAATCTGTAAAACTCCGGGCACTAAGACAAGACAGAATAACGACGACAACATCACAGACAACAGACTTAGGCAACACAACAATGAAGACACAAAAGAACACAGTAGATTTCTAAAGACCGACTTTTCACTATGTTTCGGGAGCTGACATCTGCTTCCGTTTTCTGATGAAGTAAAACTTTTATATATATTTATGCAGCAAATATGCTGGGAAGTTTTTGGCTGGTGGTGACAATCAATGTCTCTGTATGCTCTTTTTTCTTGGATTTTTGCTGTATTAAGAATAATAAACATGTTTTCTCCTCTTGTTTGTGTCCTTTCTTTCTTGTTTTTTGTGTCGTCACTGCTGCGCCAGCCATGAAAGTGTTTCCAACCATGTACTGCTACTTGATTTCCCATCATCTGGGTGCACTCTATCTCTCCTGAAAGTTTGTAACAACTGTGTTGATACATTTTGTATACAGCCACCCACTTACCCACCCACACACTTGTCTTTTATTTACCGGTAATTGTTGCCACTGTCTACTGTCTACCACTGTTATTAATTTTGTGCAAGTCTGACAATGAGTATTTGTAAACTCTTGAGATTATTGCACATGTAGGCTTGGTAAAAAGTCACTGTAGTATTTTGATTAAATGGCTGTAAGACAATGACCTAGTTAACCTGATTTCCGAGTGAAATAACTAAGCTAGGCTGTATCAAATTTCACTATAAGCTTAACATTAGTACTGACCTATCAAAGCCTGCTAGTTATTCTGGCAAAATATAGGTTTCAATAACATATTGTTAAAATGTAAATTGTTAATAGTAGAGTCTCGTTATAGCGAAATGTCACAGTTCTGGGGTCGAACTTCACTATAGCCATGTCTTTGCTATAGCCAAATTTGACCGATTCTGACCCCTAAACCCAAAATTTGCATTAAAACTGTCTTTAATCTTATTTAATTACAAAGTAGTACGTTATTTTACGGAAATATATGTTTATTTTAATAGGTAAGTATGTGCTGGTTACAGTGATACACAACAAGTATGGGTGCAACTATTCACTAAGTCAAAACGAGCCAAAAACTTCACCGCGTCATGTAAGTATGGCTATCAATCACTGGACTGCCTCAACTGTGTCTCGCCCATGCGGGCGCGCAGCAGGATTGCACGCGCCGGCAGAGTCGACATGGTTACACTGCCGGCTGCTGCAGTTAGTCGAAACCGTACACTAATTTGTCTTGAAAAAATTAGCTTTCACTGCAAAAATTATACTAAGCAAATCTGCCAAACTAATTTGTGATATCTGTTCTCGATTGGATTAAAAATAATAATTATTGTCAACCGGGGTAATTATGATACAAAATTTGAAATTTTCCTCTAACTCTAACATAATTTTCATTAGACAAACAATAAATATACCAAAATCTAAGTAATTGCATATACTTTTAAATGACATGTTGCTGAATGAAAAATTTTGCTAGGTTTGTTTGGAAAAAAATATTTAAAGTGTATCACAATTACCCTGCAGATGGGGTAATGATTGATACACACCAGAGGTAATTATGATACAGAGGTCTAGCTCACAGCATTTACTCAGTAGGACAACTATAGGGGTAACTGTGATACAGACAGAACCTAATGGATCACTTGTGAAAAATTGGAAAAAATTTACCAAGAACTTTAAAAAATACAATCAATTATATTAAGGCATGTGTAAGAAAAGAAAATCTATAAATTTTTATGACATTGCACCAGCTTAGGAAAAGCATCTCCTAGTATTTTATCCGATGCTAAATTATTGTACTAACAATATTGATCATGGTTGAAACAGGAAAAAAATTATGTATTCCTGAAA
>PNEQ01098458.1:0-12445 GCA_003012365.1 Medauroidea extradentata
TCCAAACTAACTCAGCTATTCATCAACACTTTACAAGGACTCAATGTTACTTTCACTACCCAGTAACTACTCTAACTATGTATCAGAAAGGTGCTCTATTCACTGCCATTAAGTTGTATAATAAGATTCCCTCTTTCTTAAAAAATACGTGCAAGAATAATTGTACACTGTTTAAGAAGCAGCTAAAAAATTATTTAATAGGTGAGGCTTTATACTCCATTGATGAGTTTTTAAACTCCACTGACAGTGACTACTTAACTTACATGTTCTCTTGTGTGTCTAAATCAATATAGTACAGTACATGTATTATTTTATGTATGCTCTGTTTTATCTTCTATATGCTTTCTCCTTATATTCATGTCATGTGTGATTTCAAGCTAGTGTGTGTACCTTGTATATGTAGGCCTATTTGTAACATAACATTTGTAAGTTGTCTTGACTTGTTCCACATCCCTGAGTCCTGTACTCATTTGGGGATCTATGGAATGCAAAATAAATAAATAAACAAACAAAATATATACAATATACAGACAAGATGGCAAACAGTTGTGTTTCTTACACTACAAAAGGTAGTTTACAGCACATACACACACAGTAAAAAAATGTCCACAAAAGAGAAAAAAAATTATTTTGTGCTTTTGTGATTACACTACATATTAAATGCAATTTTAATTATAGCAACAAACTATACACTGTATTTCTAACTGTTGACTTACTCCTAAAGCATGTCATCAAAACAGTTAAGTAGACAAATCAGACATTAGATTACATACTTGCTAAAGACATACACTTATTGATCTTTAAAGTGAAAACATTTACACAGTTTATTTTTTATATGTTTCAGTGTGTATCATTGGTTACATAGTGACTTTCGCACTATATTAAACAGTGAGAGACTAAACCCAAAGCAGTACTTATTCCCTTAGTAACTAATTGTTAAGACTTGACATGCATATTATTTTATTAACTGGAATATGTACAACACGAGCAGTAAACATATTTTTAATTACACTTAAATTTCCATATTTTATTCTTTAATTTTACGAGCATGTTATTGTAGCCTGTAATGTCTTTATCCACTGTGATTTTTTTTTTTTTTTTTTGAGTTTGGCATATCAGTCGGTTTTAGTGTAGTCATTAAAACGGAAACATGCAAAATATGACTTTAACAAGTCATTACGCGAAAACTGTGAGAGATAAAAAAATTTCATAAGAGCCAAACTTAGTCACGTTTTGTGTCTAAAAAACGAAAAAAAAAATATATCTGGTACAAATACAAAATAAAATAATGATCACGAAAATTGTGGTAGACCGCACCCTTAAATACCCTAATTACGACTGATTGTACATAAATATAACAAGTAAAAACATGCATGACTACTGGAAAAGCCGACTTTCTAAAGACGCGATAGTGGGGAGGGTTATGACGAACACAGACATTGTGGTGTAATTAGACGTACAATAACCGTAATAAATAGCCTAAATGTACTATTTACAATTAATTTCAGTTAAATATAATTGATATAAATAGCTGCCTGCAATAAATACTCGTGCATTACATTATATATTGGTAAAGGGATGTACACATCTTGGAAATCGTTTAAAAGTATGCAAAATATTACGAATGAGAGTAAAAATAGTTTAGGCTATACACAATTACACACACAGTTTAAACTCATTGTACCCACAAATTAAGGCGCCAAAAATTGTTACTGAAGTAAATTCGTATTTTTAGCATATTGCAATAATGCACTTGTACATACGTATTAAATTCACGCATGTTGAACCGATGTTACACGTCTTCAATGCCCATTTTAAAACATATTTAAAGTGTTCGATTTGTAATAGATGCCGGACAAATTATTTAACGTACACTGAACAACATACATTATTATAGTAAAGGATTAGTACTTACTGTACTCAATCAAGGATACAAATTCTTCGCCACAAACAGTAAATTATGCATTGGTTCCTCTTCCGACGCGGTAACTTGATCAATAAATCTCTACACATATTGTATGCAAAACGTATTTGTTGCCTTGTGCTAATTAGCAAAATTAAACTAATACACACTATCCACGAGAGTTGCATATTTTAAAACATCCATAAAACGTACACTACTATTACACCGTGGAGCATTCTAACTTGTAACTGTCATTTGTACTACAAACCGTCAAATTTTCCCTGAATACGCACAGCTACTGCCGCAAAAACATGTGTTATAAGCGTGACGGTTTTTCTACTACTGATTTGCTGCCTAAAGAACAGTTGCGCAACTTATTAGCGCTAGTTTCAATTGATTACGCTAGGAGCGCTAGTTCCACATAAACACGCATCATGGCGAAGACGTAAAACACGGGAGTCAGACTTAGAATTTGGACGAAAAACGGAAAATTTCAAAGTAAGTAAACTACAATTTTCTTTACGTACGACTGATTTTCAACACTGTAGAAACATTTTTTACTAAGGGCCGATCTTACCACCTCTAGGTAACATCTGGGTAAATTTTATCTCCTAGGTAGACGACAAACTGCGTCTTACGAACTCTAGGTAGGCCTAATTAGAGGATATATTTCTGACTATTTTGTCGGGAGGTTGAAGCTCTAGGTAAGGCGTACACTGTAGTTAAATATGGCGACGAAAGTATCAGGTGTTTAATTTTTTTTTAATAATATGTAGCCTTTTCGTACATGTAGAATTATGTAGGAAGTGAAGTATCGTATTTGTAAGAAGAAAAATTGCCACTAAGTTATCGTTACAAGCATTTGCCGAAGTTGTGTTTTAAAGTGTGGTGAAAACAAAAAAAAAATGTTCGTTAATGTCTACGTTATAAACGACGGTATGGTGGAATGACATAATTCAGTGCTTTATTTACGAAAATCGGCATTTATATAATGCAAGTTAAATATGCCAATGTGGTGTTTGCCAGTTGTCTGTAGGCCTACACAATTCATATCATAACCACGGCAGTACTGGGTGTAATTTATGTAATTGCTTCCTGAATTCCACATAATTTTTGTAACTCGTGTAATAAGGCATATCTGAATACTTTTGTCTAATATACAAGTGGCTTTCGTTTAGCAATTCATAATAAAATCATATATAATTTACTACTCTAATAATTTAGTAGGCTTGCTTATGTGTTGCGCATTCACTACAGCCGTACGAGGACTTTACAATAAATTTAACTATGCTATTCCTAGATAATTTGCAATTAAAATGTTAACTGAGGTAGGTGTGATTTATGTGGACCACAAATAATATCAACAGATTAGTGACAGTGAATTAATAGTCTCAAGAAAGACTTAAAACTAAGTGTGTAGTCCTCCTGTCTTGTGAAATAAAGAGAATCCCAACAAAATCACTCTTAAATAAGGCACCTGTAATGTGGTAAGTGGAAATGAAACAAGTCAGTAAAAATTGTTTTAATTACACTTTAAAACTATCCTAACCCTAAAACCAAGCTTTCTGGGTATAACAGAGCAAATTTAAAAGTGGAGATGTGGAGAGAGGTACTAGACAGGGTAAATGCATAATATTTAGAAGAGATAGGGATGGGAGGGGAGGGATTAGAATTGTTGGTGGAATGGAATACTAAGATGAGTAAGTGACAGAAGTAAAAGGGATAGGTAGGAATATCACAGTACTGGAGCATACACACCACCAGAACAAGGGTGGGATGAAATTGAGGAAGGACAGGATCGATATACTTGGACATAGGCAGTGGGTTGTGGCAGGGTACCTGAATATGCCAGGTGTATAGTGGATTGAGTGAGTAGAAGGGATGGGTGACATGGTGCAGGGAATGACAGTGCGGTTAGTGAACAGATGCTTGGTGCATTCAGTAGAGGAACCTACTACATAAAAAAAAGGGGGAAGGGGTCCGTACTAGATGTGTCAGTCAGGCCTGGGAATATTATTGTTGGTGTGGTAGAACTCCAGTAATGTAGTTGGAGATTGGTGGGAAAAAAATGCTGAGGAGGTTAATGATAAAATTGTGTGGCTGTATGGTCAAGGAAATAAGCTGGGACAGAAATTATCTAAAGGACAGGTTTGAGAAATGGTATAAAGAGGAAAGTGTTGAGATCTTGTGAAGAGAGGTTAGGAAGATAATTTATGAAATGATGGTAACATTTATTCCATGGAGGAGGAGTGCTGCTGAGTGGAAAACTTTGCATTATGAATGGGAAGCAAAGGGGTTAAAAAAACAAGTGTAGACAGATGCATGTGAAATGAAGAACGATGGGATGGAAAAAACCACGGAAGGAATGAAGCAGATGTGTAATAAACTGTTGTGTTATTAAAAGCTCCTTTATTCCACCTCACACACAAACACGCCATGATTAAACTCATACATCTGGTCCTTGTTGCCAACATAACACCTTATAGAACATCCTCCTCATTACATTACTGAGCTTGGATTCTACCAACATTTATAGTCACAAACAAATGTACTATAAGGTAGTGAAACAAGTAACATAATAAACACAATCAAACTCTTAATAACATACAATGTTACAGTACAACTTATAACAATTCATGTTTACAGAACTCACAAACACAAGACTCCCTTTACACTAAAAAGTCATTTAACCTTGCAGGTTTGTGTATTACTCTCTGTGGTCTATCTGCCCTTGCCTGCCCCTGTAAGTCACTTTCTGATTCTGTAAAACCTCTGAACCCTTGACTAGGCGTTAACACGTCAGTGTCTGAACCCTGACTACCTTCCCCATCAGAAAAACCTTTGAATCCTTGCTCAATCTCATTACTACTCTCTGACATTCCCCTGTCTGACACCCTCCTACTATTCTGACAAGGTGTTTCACTGTTACTTCTGTATATTTCCCTGTCACACTGATCCCTTATCTTATGTTGCCCCTCTGCACCCTGAGATACCCCACTCTGTTGGACTTCATTTCCTTCCTCCTGCCTACTTAGCTCACTTTTGGTCTTCAAATGTCCATGGTTGCTCAAGTGTCCATGCCCCCACCTGAGGTCGTCTTTCACATATGGGGCTGGAATCAAAAACCATCTGTTTCGTCTGTAGCTACCTTTATGAGTATTTACTATATAGGAGCGTGGCTGTGGACCAATTTGCCCTATCTGCCCATAGACTCTTAAGTCAGTAACCCAAACTGTGTCACCCTCATTTAAATCCCCCAAGTTACGTACTCTGTGTCTCTTATTGTACTGAGCTGCCTGTTTGATAGCCTGCTGGGATTCATGGTTCTGCCTCGTTTCCGATGGTATTGCTGGTTCCAGCTGTGGTGGAATGAGTGGAAGTGTGGATCGTACCTTAAGATTCAAGAGCAACTCTGCTGGAGTAAATCCATTCTCTAATGATATACTTATATATGCAAGGAGAGCTGCAAAGATGTCCTCATTCTTTTTTAGTAGACTTTTAGCTACCTTGACCACAGCTTCCACGCATCCATTGGATTGTGGGTAATGAGGGGATGATGTAATAACTTGAAAATAGAAGTCTCTGGCCAAAACTTTGAAGTCTCGTGACAAAACTTGGGAACAACTATCAGCCCGCAGGACTTCCGGTATGCCAAAACCAGCAAAAATTTCTTTGAGTTTGGCTATCAGTACTGTGTCAGGCACGCGGGTGACTGGAATGATTTCGAAAAACCTTGAATAATAGTCTGTTACTATGAGATATCACTGCATGTATTTGAAAAAATCTAATGCTATCATTTGCCATGGGCGAGAGGGTTTATCCGATTGCAAAAATGGCTGCTTTGGATTCTGCCTTTCTTGAATGCACTCTGGACAGTTACGAATCAGGTGTTCTGTGAGGATAAACCTGGCCACCAAACTGACATCTTTGCCCTTTCCCTACACTTCACAATACCCAGGTGACCTGTGTGTACACATTGCAAACACTTTAACTGAAGGGGCCCTGGAATAATCAATCTTGTCCCTTTGAGGAGGAATGACTTGTCATAAGTTATTTCATGCCTATGCTGGAAATAGGGCACAATATTTTCTGGAACATCTTTTCTGGCTGGCCACCCTAACAAGCTATACTCTGTTAATTTCTGACACACTGGATCTTCTGCTTGCAGCTGCTGGATGTGCGACATAAACTGATCCGTGTCAGGAAGACTCGACAATACCTGATTTACATAGGCTTCCACTTCATGTTCCAACTCTTTCTCCTCTGGTGAGGATGCCTGGAGTGGACTACGAGATAAACAATCAGCTACTTGCAAATCCTTACCAGGAGAATACTGCACTGTATACGAGTACCTCATTAATCTGATGCGAAACCTTTGTAGGCGAGGGATTAAGTCATCCAAATGCTTTGTCTGTAAAATTTGTAGCAGAGGTTTATGGTCTGTTTCAAGAATAACGTGCAGTTCTATAATGTACTGTTTAAATTTCTCTGCACACCAGTTAAGCGCTAAAGTTTCCTTTTCGATTTGAGAGTACCATTTCTCAGTATCGGAAAGTTTGCGTGAAGCATAAGCTACAACTTCTCTGTTGCCCTTGTCCCCCTGCATGATACAACCTTCCAGCCCTCCTGAATTGGCATCTGCACTGAGAATAGTCTGTTTCCCTGCATCAAGGTAAGATAAGGTAGGTGCTCGAGACAGAAGTTGCTGAATCTGTGCAAACGCCTCCTGTTGTTGCGGGCCCCAGACAAAGGCAGAGTTTTCCTTCAGCAAAGCAAATAATAGTTCCAGAACTTTTGATCTGTCTGACAGAAAACGAGATGAGAAGTTCACAAGCCCTACAAATTTCTGCACCTCTTGCTTGGTCGTGGGCACAGGAAATTTTTAAAGAGCTTTCCTCTCAGGATCAACTGAAATGCAAGAACATAACCTAAGTATCTTACTGAAGTAACCCCAAAGACACATTTTTCTGCATTGATTGATAGATCCATTGCCTCCATTCTTTGCATCACTTCTCTTAAGATTCTGTCATGTTCCTCGATAGTATGTGCAAATACTAAAATGTCATCTACATGAAATGTAGTGCCCTGTATGCCCTCGACAATTTTAGCTATTTTGCTGGTGAAATGCTCTAGCGCACATGAAACCCCAAATGGTAATCGCTTAAAAAAATACCTCCCATATGGAGTTATAAATGTTGTTAACAACTGACTTTCTTTATCAAACTTTATTTGGTATAACACCGAGTTTGCATCAATCTTTGAGAAATACTTAGCCCTTTTTTATTGAGCTAAGGTTATTTCCATACTGTGAATTGGATAATGAGGTCTCTGTACACATTCATTAAGCTGAGTGTAATCACCACATATCCGTACACTGTCTCCTTTAGACACCACAACAATAGGTGAGACCCATTCAGTTGGTTCTGTTATAGGCTCAATGAGGTCAAGATTTACCAAACGCTCTAATTCTTTCTTAAGTTTACCCAGCAGAGGTATCGCCACCGATCTGGGTGTAGACTGAACACTAGGGCAAGCATTCTCTTTCAGGTGAATGGTCATTTCCCCTGGCAGTTTACCCAAACTTTTATACGAAGATGGAAATTCAATTTTCACGTTTACATGAGAGTGGGAATGTGAACTTTTGTTAACGTTACCAACCACCTTATTGTTAACATTTGTAGTTCCCTCCTTAAATGTTACTATTTCCAGATGAACTAGCCCTGGCCTGCCCAGTATTGGTTTCTTAAGGTTAGATATGATAAATACTTTGCCTTATAGCATACTGATCTGTACTTGAGATGCAGCCAGAGGTAACCTACAACTCCCAAACACATCCCATCAGGTCCTCTAATTTGGTCCCTGCCTGACATAATAAATTCTTGCTGAATCTTTGGCACCATATTTCTAGGTATACATATAACATCAGCTCCAGTGTCTACAAGAAACTTATAACTAGTGTTAAAGTTCAAAACTTCCACTGTAACTGTCCATGGAGTGACAGCACTCTGCTTTGAGTCTACTGCATTCATTGCTAGAGTTAAGCTACCTATAAATTCCCCAGTGTTATAGTCCTCCAAGTGGGCTGTTATTGGTTTGCTTACCTTGGCTCTCCCTGGCATTGCAAACCACTACAGATTTAGACGCCCTCCACACAACAGCCCAGTGGCCCTGCTTTCCACAAACAAAACACTTGCAGCTTCTGGCCGGGCAGTGAGACCACTCATGTTGCCCTCGCCCACAAAACCCACACTGTACTGACGTCGGTGGAATTTTCCGAAAGGGTGGATTGACGGTTTTCCCTGACGTGTAGCCCTCGACTCTGCTGCTCTTTGGCTTTCCTCGCACCATGTTGAGTTGTAAACCACTTCCGGAACATTCCTCTAGCAAGACCTGGGACTGTTGAGCCTGCATCTCTGCCTGTTTCGCCGTTAACACTGCATCTTCTAAAGATAAAGTCCGTTTCAGTTGAAGTTCCTCACTTGTTTGTTTATATTTCATTCCTACTTCCAAACGGTCTCTGATTAACTCCTGCTTCAGTTCGCCATACTCACAATTATCTGCCAGTGTATGCAGAGCCGTTATGAACTCGTCTACCGGTTCATCCGTGCCTTGAACTCGAGAATTAAACTTAAACCTCTCAAAGATAATGTTTCTGCGTGGGTGAAAATGGTTTTCAAAAGCTTGTAGTGCATCTTCGTAGTTGGTTGGCTGCGGACTGAAGTGAACCTACAATTCTTCTGCCTTCTCACCTAAGACGTACAATAATATGTCGATCTTTGCGTTGTCCTGTCTGTCTGCGAACCGCGAAACCGACATGTATCGTACAAAACATTGCTTCTATTGTTTCCACTGTGCCGGTGTCGATAATCAAAGGCCGAAGGTGGTTTCAGGTTAGCAATCCCCGCGTGATGAGATTCCTTCCCAGGATCGTGGGCCGGTGTTTCATCTGCCATAATGACAACAAATTTCTATTCCCCGAGATTTTTAAATCACTTCGCGATTATGCGGATTACTAACACAGCCACCACTGCCACCATGATGCGTTATTAAAAGCTCCTTTATTCCACCTCACACACAAACACGCCATGACTAAACTCATACATCCGGTCATCGTTGCCAACATAACACCTTATAGAACATAAACTAGGAAGAAATATTTGTCAGGGAAGAAATGATTACCTAGGAAATATTTAGGAGGAGGGTAGAGGAGGAAAATTATTTCATTATTTTAAGAAGAACATAAAAGGCGGGACAGAGGAATACCAGTGTATACAGGTGCAGACAGGCAAGCTACAACCACTGACAAGGAAAAGGTTGCAGGCCCAGTGATTGTCAATGTTTGGGGAGCAGGATGGTTGGAGTTATGATTGTTGGGGGAAGCCTCTTAGGAAGCAAAAACTTTTAAAGTGGAATGTAGGAAAGGTAATATAAGGATTAAGTCTGATAAGGTGACCAGTCCAGATGGTACAGGAAACAGCGCTCTATAAATTTGGTAGATGTTAGTTGTTCAGATATTTAGAAGTAATATTTTGCAGATCTCTGGAGGAGGGGAAATTACCACAGGAATGGAAGGAAGCAATGGGAGGATTGGGCGAAGCCTGGCAACCACATCAGAGTGGGGCTGTACATGGAATTGGAGATGCAGGAGCTGCAAAAGGTGCAAAGATGGGGCCCAAGGTGTTTGGATGATAAATGAAGAAGGTAGGGGCAGGCTGTTGAGTTTAATGTAATAATTATTATTATATAATTTCAAGTGAATTACCGCCTGGTGGCAAGCATACAAACCCTCTTATATCATCCCTTTCACTGCCCTTCTAAACTGTCCTGCTCCCTTGAATGACACCGCCATCACATGCAACAAGTTCCACTCCTTAACCATCCTAACCAATATCAACCGTATCGCCCTCTCCGTCGTCCTCCAGACTCACTGTGTTTTCCTACTGTTGATTCCTCTGCCTCATGTATACCCACATCCTGATGTCAACCTGTACATTCCACCCTTCTTCACACATTACTATCCTTACAAGTCCCTCCACCCTTCTCCTGTACTTCAGTGTTTTGCAACCCATGTCCCACATCATAACTGATGGCCTGAAATTAACCTTCATCCTCTCCAACCTGCCCCTGACTTTTCCACTTAATCATTAACCCATCTGACTTCCTATCTTTGTAACTTCTCTAGTTCATTTACATCCACTTCAATGTTCAGGTCTCACTATGCTGCAGCATACTAAGGAGCAGGCCTGACCATGATGTTGTAGGCCTCCTCCTTCACCTCTCTCAGTGCTGGTTCTCCTCAACATTCCCACCACTTTCTGAATGTGATTCCTCCAGCCAAGGTTTTCATATAACTTCACTCCAAGGTACTTACACTCTGATGCTTTGCCTATTTCCTGCCCTACCCATCTACACTTCCCTGTTCTCTAATATGTTCCTCGTAAACCATACAACTTTAATTTTCCTCACATTTATCCTCTTTTTGTTCTTAACTGTCCGTTAACATATCCACGCAATATCTTCTTGCAACTTTTTCTCCCCCTTCCTCAACTGAATAGAGCACACAACCTCAGCAAACATTCTTATTCTGCTGATAATTTCTGCCCTATCTCATTAACCATTATGGTAAACAATATAGCACCTAACATGCTTCCCTGTGGCACCTTGACGCCTCTGGGTCGTGTCAGGTGGGATGTCAGATTAAAGTTGCCCGGCTTTTACCTGTTGGTGTGGGTGAGTGGGTCGGCGACCATGGGCTTTCCTGTCCTGACTCCGACGGCGTGTGTAGAGAGTAGCGTCGTCCCTCGAAGCTGCTGCAGCATCCTCGGCGTGTGCTGTTGAGAGACATCCACTACCACTTCTGAAATGAATGTTGGAGATACAGATGACTCTTAAGGTACTGTTTATTGTGGTCACTCTTCCTAGAGCTGACCACCATGTTCCACGCTACTGTTCTCGCCTGTAGCACACGTAAGCGGTGAAAGTGGCGCGAAGCCAACAATGGAAAATACGTGAAATCCTTAAACGGGTGCTGAAAGAGCTCTCCCCGACCGCGTGTCAATCCCTGAGGCCATGCAAGAAAAAGAAAAGGTTCCGGTACATACTGATAAGCTATTGAAAACTAAAATGACTTGATCCTAATAGATTGGGCCTCAGGGAGACGGGAACATCCTCCACGCGCGACTTAACGCTCCAGTGATCAGACGAAGACTACTGACATGGCGTCTGGAGGGAGGACACTATAGCCCGCGTTCCCGCCAGACTTGGTGGTTAAGCTCTTACAAGCTAAACTAAAGTAAAAACTCATTACAGAATATCATCCAAAATTACAAAAACAATTATTAATACTCGTCTGCCCTTAGTTAATAACAGCCAGTCTGTATAGGACGTGTTCAGAATTACACTTACAAATGCAACAATACACAGGAAAGCAATAACGAATAATATAAAAGCAATATTTGAAAAAGTAATTAAATTGTAGACATTGTAAATGAGACTGAAAATCTACTTAAGTATTATTTTGTAAGACGTAACAAAATAATACGATGACGATTTTGGTGGGCTTTGGCATAGCGTCCTACTGCCTAATCAAAAACATCACTCACTCATAGAAAAAATTAAAAAGAAGATTGTTTATTCTCATGATGTCTGTAGGTCTCTAGAAAATATGTAGAGTCCACAAATGATATCAGTTTGCCTGAATTTAGCATGGACCAGTTTTCGTGTTCACCACTTTGTCACGTGTTTATGTAGCGGCGCGTTAAGCCCGCACATCACAAACATTACCACAACTTACCCTGTAATTCCCATTAAATTAACACTTACTACGAAGATGATGGCTGGCCAGGCATTCAAAATCGTAGCTGGAAATTGCTACCTTGAGGCTGGTGGTGAAGCTCCATAGGCACAGGGCAGGGTAATCACGTCCCCAGAGACGTGAAGCCTGGCTGATGGAGCGTCCGTGGTGAAGGAGGCGGTCACGTGTCTACGGCCGTCTGAGCCACTGTAGCCCAGCGGACAAACGGGCGTCCGAGGCACACGTCATCCGCCCCCCACTCAGGCGACCGTTTGGCCGCTAGTGGTACCAGCGACTCGGGGCTCTGAGCTGCTCACGAGCCCGAAGATGATATGCACACATCCTGGATGCTGCTGCCGAGTTAGCCACCCTGGGACGGCATTGCCGACGTTGACTCTGCTGCGCTGCTAGCTCGCTGTGGACGTCACTCGTGGAGTGCCCACTGTGGTCGCGTGCCGGGTTGGCACCTGCTGCAACGTGGTGGTGTGTGGGTAGGCGACCTGACCGGTCAGCTGACCGCGTTGGTGCCTCACCACCCGTAGCTGCGGGGGAGCTGGATGCCCCTCCATCCGGAACCGTGTCAGGGAGCTGAGGGACCCGTCTGTTTCTCCTGCGGGACCGCAAAACAGAGGGTAGACACGCCGGCTTCACTGCCTCACAGCCAGTGCAGGTGGTGCGTGCTTGTCGTCGCTGCCGCTGTGTGCGACGGGGTGGCGTCCCGGAGACGCTGTCGTCGCTGTTCTCCCCAC
>PNEQ01098458.1:12545-24289 GCA_003012365.1 Medauroidea extradentata
TCCCACCTCTGGCTCTTCCACTTCTGTCTGAGGGTCACCGTCGGTGACAGTAGTGGGCTCCTCTAGGCTTTGAACGTTCCCCGGGTCAGTTGGCTGATCCTGTCTGTTTCTGACCCCCTCGTCAGATTGTTCAGCTGCACTAGTCTCCTCCGTTGTCGAAGATAGTGGCGAATCCAAGGACAAGAAAGCGGGTACGTCGTGTGTGTTTGCCCCTGCCCGTTCCTGTAAGGGTCCATGGTTATCTGTTGCTGAACACTTTCGTGAGAGTGGTTCCCCACTCGCAGAGTGGGTTGTTGACGTCTGTTCGATATGAGTTGACGTGGGTGACTGTGCTGGCGGGGTGTTCCCCGGTTCTGGCACCTCATCAGCGTGCAGCTCACATTGCCGGACTTCCGCTAAACGTAGGTCATCCCGGTGGACTTTCTTTGTGTGTCTTCCTAACCTGATGATGAAGCATGTGTTACCAGCCGGCCTGAGAACAGTGTGAGGTCCGGTCCACTAACATGCCAACCCAGCACAGAATGCTTGTTTACTCGTCGACTGAGGATGCACTCTCGCATACACCTTCTGACCGGGTTGAAGCAGTGGTGGTGTCTTGGCAGAATTCGGGCACCATTGTTCGGCGTACCTCCGCTGTCGCAGCTGCACTTGCTGTTCCCTTCTCCTTCGTCGATTTCGTTTTTCGCCACTGCTTTCCTCAGCTGTGCTCTCCCCAGGTGGGAAGCATGACATTTCGCCGGGTAAAGCGAGGTTACGCCCCTGCAGCATCTCTGCCGGAGAGTAGCCCGTTGCTGCATTCACACGGGAGCGCAAGGTAAACAGTATGACGGGTAGGTGTTCTGCCCAACTTGTGTGGTCCCCTTTGACTCGAAATCGGAGTTGCACCTTGATTTCTTGATTCCTCCGTTCTGTGGGGTTGGCTCGCGGATGGTATGCTGCTGTGGTATGATGTAACACCCCCCACTGGGTACAGCAGTCTCGCCACCTGTGACCCGTGAACTGAGTACCGTTATCCGTTAATAGTACCAGTGGGTAACCCCACCTGCTGAAGAATTCTTTCTCAAGGGCACTCTTGATTGTTGGTGTGTGCGTACTAGAGATCGCATAGGCCTCCACCCACCTAGTGTAGAGGTTGGTTACCACTAGTATGAAGCGCTTGCCGCCTTTGCTCTTTGGATATGGACCCATCAGGTCGAGGGCTACGGTATCCATAGGGATTTTTGGTGTTCGGGGCTGTTGTTGCTGCTGTCCATCCGCACGTCGACTCTTGACACAGTTGCAGTGCTTGCAATGGCGGACGTACTCGCGTATTTGTTTAGCTGCTCCTGGCCAGTGGAAATGGCGTCTGAGGTTAGTCAGTGTCTGTGTGCCACCCGGGTGTCCTGCCCAGACACTCTCGTGTGCAAATTCTAACACCTTGACGCATTCAGCCGTCGGCACATAGAGTTTCCACGTCGGCTTGGATTTGGGGCACTCAATCTGGAGCTGACCATCGACGACACGGTAATGTCGCACCTCGCTCTTGCCGCACTTCTCTATCTGTCTCCAGGTCTACTGGCATTGTTGTTGTGCGGCTAGGACGCATTCTTTGAGACATTTTAACGTGAGCTCGCTCGTAACCATTACAGCGTGGCACCTAGGGACCTCGCCTGCTTTTGTCTGCTCGTTTTATCTCGTGGGTGGCAGGATCTCGTCCCACTCTCCTTCGTCGTGCGCGAAGATGTCCTGCGGGGCACGTGACAATGAGTCTGCAAGCTCGTTTTCAGCCCCAGGTACATGCTGTACCTCGAAGTCGAAGGACTGCAACAATAGGGCCCAGCGGGTCAGCTTACTCCGGGCCTCTTTCATTGCGTGAAGCCACACAAGACAATGGTTGTCAGTTCTGAGGGTAAAATGCTGATATTCGAGGAACTGGCGATATCGTTTTAAAGCCCAAACGACCGCGAGGCATTCGCGTTCATTGACGTCATAGCGACGCTCAACTGCCACAAATTTGGCACTGCAGAAGTCAATGATCCGCCTCTCATTGTTGTCTCTGTATTGGTATAGGACGGCGCCTAGACCTAGTTCGCTCGCATCAGTCTGCAAGTATAGATGGCGGTTTGGGTCGTGCCTTGCAAGCTTAGGGCTCTCTGCAAATTTCTCTTTGATGGTGTCGAAACTTTTCTGGTGCTCGGCTGACCAGCGGAAGGGTTTGGCAGGTGATAGTAACTCTGTCAGTGGCGCTGTGATGATTGCAAAATTTTGTATGAAGTCTCTTAACCAATTAATGAGTCCAAAAAAATTATGCAACTGTTTGCGTGTACGGGGTATGGCTTGACTGTTGATGAGCTCTACTTGGTCTGGGGTAGGTCTACTGCCCTCTTCATCTACCAAGTGGACTAGGAACTTGATGCAGGTTTTGCCGATGTGGCATTTATGGTTAGCGCACGTAAGGCCGTATGTGGCCAGTCGCTCAAGTACTAAGGATAAGTGATGTACGTGATCCTCCCAGGTTTCCGACCAGACCACAACATCGTCGAGGTTGGCTAGAGCAAAATCCCCAATATATCCGTCCAGAAAATTTACCATCAGATTTTGAAAAGTTGAAGGTGCGCATTTCAGCCCAAACGGCATTGCGCAGAACTGAAACCTTCTGCCGTCCGGTGCGGTGAATGCGGTCTTGTGTCTGTCTGCGGGATCCACCGGCACTTGCCAATACCCGCTCCGTAGATCGAGGGATGACAGAATTTTTGCACGCCCTAAGGCTCCTAGTGCGCCTTTGATCTGTATGTACGGTGGTGGTGAATTCTGGGTAATCTGATTCAGCGGCCTAAAATCCAAACAAAAAAGCCACGAGCCATCCTTTTTAGGCGCTAAAGTTATGGCTGAATTATAGTTACTGTATGTCGGTTCAAAAACACCCTCCGCTAACATTTCCTGGATCTGCTCCTTAATAATGCGGCATTGGTGTGGTTGGTACCTGTGTGGTGGTGAGTACACTGCTTCATTACTGGTCAACGGTATTCGGTGTTGTGTCACGTCTGTGCGTTTTAAGGGGTCTGTTCCGGCTAAAACATCTCTACGTTCGTCGAGTATGCGCTGGAATACTTCACGGAATTCCTCCGGTACATCGTGATCTAGGTCGTCCAACAGCACTGGTGTGGTTGGCTGTTCTGGTTTTGCATCTAGATTATAGACTGTTCTTCGTTCACGCTGCCCAAAGTGTATTCTGCGCGCTGCAGGCTCAACGACTGTATTTTGTTCTGTTAGCCACGGTATCCCTAGGATGACGTCTTCCCTGAGTTCCGACGTGACGTAAGCACGTGTGATTGTTGTGATGTCCCGGAGAGTAGCAGAAATTTCGGCTTCGCCCACTGCCTCGCCCGTCTGTTCGTTTGTTGCCAACTGGAAAGTGCGAGTAACTGTTTGTAGTTTGTTAGTGTCCACCAAATGAGGGCGAACAAAATTATGAGACGCCGCGGTGTCTATCAGTGCATGGCACCTATGGCCATTCAGTACTACTGGTAATCGTAGCATACTCTGATTTATATTCTGAATGTTACTCAACATGATCTGCTGTGTTGTCTGTTTGCATTCAGCTAGTGGTAAAATATTGCAGTTGGTACTATTGTTATTATTATACATATTGCTCGCGCTTAGTTCAGCGGTGTTTACTTCGGACATAGTGACACTTTGTTGACATGATTCACTAACAATAGGTACACTTGATACTTCCTTAATATGTACATTATTACACTGAACATTAGAAAACTGTTGGGCATGGTTGGCGTTTTGTAAGTTTGCTGGTTGTGTTTGTTCGGGTAAATTTCCATAACCTGGGGTAAGAGTAGTGTCCGGCCCTCTTACCCCGACTTCCCGTTTCCCGGCAGTGACAACATTGGTTTGCCAGCAGCCATTTGGGACAATGAATATGCCAATGGTAAACCTCCCCCTTGCAGAAGTGGCACGGGTGTTTGGGGGGTTTGGTGTAGTCGACTTGGTACTTGTTTGTTTTAAAATTGTTCCTTACCTGACTTTTGGCAGCATTGCTTTCTGGTATGGTTCGTTCACCATTCCGTTCTGTTCTCTTATTAAACCTTGGGTTTATTAGAATGTTAGCTGAGGACTGGAACACTCGTTCACGGTCACGCTGTGGTGTTTCCTCATTCACAGTTTTCTCTAGAATGACTACTGAGCGGAGAAAATCATCCTCGCTTACATGTATCTGGAAAGCCAGAGCACTCCTGAATTTGGCTTGAACTGTAGAGGCAACAACTTCTAGAATTTCTCGAGTGGACATTTGCGAATAGTATCTCTTTAACATGTTTATTTTATTGGTAACGAACGTGCCAAGTGATTCATTACCCTGTTGTTCTGCGAGAAGCAATTTACTGCGGGTTTGCAATGAGGTGAATGTGCCGCCAAAATGGCGCTCAAAAGCGGAACTAAACTCGTCCCACGTCTGTCCATAGTGAGTTATCCCTCGCCACCATGCCATTGCCTCACCTTGTAAACAGCCTCCCACGCAGCTCGGCCAGTCCGCTGTCCCGACTCCATAGCGCTGCAGGCGCTGCGTGCAGTCCAGCAGAAAAGCTGCGGTGTCCTCGGTCGGCAATCCCGTGAAGGACGGTAGCGACTGGAACTTGTCAGGTGTCACGTGTGCTTCCGCACACGCGTACCGTGTGGAGAAGTCGGGCACGATCAGCTGTTGTGTGCGCCACCGCTCCGTCGACCTTGGCCGGCGCGCAGCTGGGTCGCGCGGTGTTGTGACGTCACGTGCGGCCAGCTGGACGCGCGCTGGAGAGGGCAAGGAGGGGCGGGCCAAGTGTTCCCGCGCACCTCGCTCGCTTGCATTGCCATGTGGTTCGTGCACGCTCGCTCCACATTGTTGTTGTAGTGTACTGGTAGCACGTGGTTGTCCAAATGTCACATCACACGACATCCCCGTACAGTTCTCCTCTACCCAGGACGTGGTTCTTGCCAACGACACATCCGACACGGTAGATGCTGCTATCACGGAGTTCGCAGTAAACGCGGTTGTCGCGGCTGGTCTCGTGACAACTCGTTCAACGGGTTTCGGCGGGTGACAATAGTCACATGCGAAAAAACTGTCTGTTTTTACAGTTTGCCTTTCGCGTGCTGTTAGACATTGTTTGTGAAATGGTAGTCGGCACTTGCGGCACGCGAGCGATACTTCACCCAGTCCATCGCACCACTCGACGTACGTGCACTTGTTTAGTCTTTGTTTGAAAGTAGGCTGATGCAATATTGTCGGCCCTATGTCTGTACATTAACAACAATGTTCACTTCCCCGAGACGCGGCATTGTCTTGATAGGGTTTCACGCACTTAACACAGAGTCTTGTACGCTCACCATTGGACAAGTGCACTAGGGCATTGTTGCTTAAGTCCTGATCGATAGCCCTTCGCTCGGCACAAACTTTGTTTGCAACACGCAAGTTACTACACTTGCATGCTTCGTTGGCTCTGACATACGTAAACGGGTCATTGTCTACTAATGGTCGCACACAGTTCCTGCACAATGGTTCCGCGACACCGTTTGTTGTCTGCCAGTCCACACTCGCGGCATTCTGACCCACAAAGTACTAAACCTTGAACATCGAGACGCGGCTGTCCCCTCGTCCGTAGGGGGTCTCACCGATTCGTACGGCCGATGATCTTGGTCTGCAGTAGTAGGTAGGACTGTGTTGACGGCGGGTTTCCTCCGTGTGCTCCGGCATCTTCACGGGCACAGGGCTTAGGAAAGGAGTTTGGATTTGATAAAGATGCCGGTTTTAACCGGCGAAAGGTCAAAACAATGTCCAGAAGAAGAATGTTTAGAGAAATTTTGGATATAGGGGTGGCGAAGCCAACAGTAGCAAAAGTGGAAAATGTGATTTTAGCGGGAAAATGTTAGAAGATGGGCGCCGAATAATGCTAGTTACTTGGTGTAGAATGAAGGCCCCTAGTTGGGAAAGCCATTTGACGCCTCTGGGTTGTGTCAGGTGGGATGTCACAGTATAAAGTTGCCCGGCTTTTACCTGTTGGTGTGGGTGAGTGGGTCGGCGACCATGGGCCTTCCTGTTCTGACTCCGATGGCGTGTGTAGAGAGAAGCATCGTCCCTCGAAGCTGCTGCAGCATCCTCGGCGTGTGCTGTTGAGAGACATCCACTACCACTACTGAAATGAATGTTGGAGATACAGATGACTCTTAAGGTACGGTTTATTGTGGTCACTCGTCCTAGAGCTGACCACCATGTTCCACGCTACTGTTCTCGCCCGTAGCACTCGTAAGCGGTGAAAGTGGCGCGAAGCCAACAATGGAAAATACGTGAAATCCTTAAACGGGTGCTGAAAGAGCTCTCCCCGACCGCGTGTCAATCCCTGAGGCCATGCAAGAAAAAGAAAAGGTTCCGGTACATACTGATAAGCTATTGAAAACTAAAATGACTTGATCCTAATAGATTGGGCCTCAGGGAGACGGGAACGTCCTCCACGCGCGACTTAAAGCTCCGGTGATCAGGCGAAGACTACTGACATGGCGTCTGGAGGGAGGACACGGTAGCCCGCATTCCCGCCAGACTTGGTGGTTAAGCTCTTACAAGCTAAACTAAAGTAAAAACTCATTACAGAATATCATCCAAAATTACAAAAACAATTATTAATACTCGTCTGCCCTTAGTTAATAACTGCCAGTCTGTATAGGGCGTGTTCAGAATTACACTTACAAACGCAACAATACACAGAAAAGCAATAACGAATAATATAAAAGCCATATTTGAAAGAGTAATTAAATTGTAGACATTGTAAATGAGACTGAAAATCTACTTAAGTATTATTTTGTAAGACGTAACAAAATAATACGATGACGATTTTGGTGGGCTTTGGCATAGCGTCCTACTGCCCTAATCAAAAACATCACTCACTCATAGAAAAAATTAAAAAGAAGAATGTTTATTCTCATGATGTCTGTAGGTCTCTAGAAAATATGTAGAGTCCACAAATGATATCAGTTTGCCTGAATTTAGCATGGACCAGTTTTCGTGTTCACCACTTTGTCACGTGTTTATGTAGCGGCGCGTTAAGCCCGCACGTCACAAACATTACCACAACTTACCCTGTAATTCCCATTAAATTAACACTTACTACGAAGATGATGGCTGGCCAGGCATTCAAAATCGTAGCTGGAAATTGCTACCTTGAGGCTGGTGGTGAAGCTCCATAGGCACAGGGCAGGGTATTCACGTACCCAGAGACGTGAAGCCTGGCTGATGGAGCGTCCGTGGTGAAGGAGGCGGTCACGTGTCTACGGCCGTCTGAGCTACTGTAGCCCAGCGGACAAACGGGCGTCCGCGGCACACGTCACACCCCAGAGTAATCTTTGTCCTCATCAAATACAGAACTTCCTACTTGCATTCTCTGAAACCTTCCCTTTAAGAAATATTCTATCCACGCTAGAAATCTTCTATCCTCCCTACCAACCTCTTGTCTTCTATCAACTCACCTACTTTTCTGTGATACTGAATATTTGGGGTTGGAACTCGTTGAAGGAAACGAGTAAAGTGGAAAGAATGGTCAAGAAGTACAAAATGGTGAATGGAGAAGTAGGCTAGGGTAAGTTAGGCTACCTTCAAAGAGTATAAAGGACGATGGAATAACAACAATAATATCCAGTGATGAGCAAAAATAGTGTGAAGGAGTGAAGTGGAATATACTTTCGGAGCAGTTGGTGATGGTGAAAGGGGTTGGAAAGTTTAGAAGGAGACTTGTTGGTGATTAAGAATATTACAGCTTGCTACGTGGTCGTTGTTTAATTGCACTTTGTTGGTGTCGCTATAGTATTAATATAAATATTATAAACAAAGAAACTAGAAGGATGATTATTTTCAATGTTCACGACATTTACTGAAACAGGCACTAACAAAACATGTTCACTATTTATTTACGTTAATACTTAAATCATGTCATTTCGAAATTATATTTAGGTTTTAACACAATTCACAAAACACTCTTAAAAGGCATAAGAAGCCTAACCTCAAATATTAAACTTGGCACCTAGGTGTTGTTATTTTTTTATTTCTATGTGGTCGTCGATCGTATATGTAACATCCAGAAAATGTATATTCGCAGATCCAACAGACCAATCAGCAGGCCCGACACAACCACACAGTCTATACAACCTAATTACATTTTTTGCTAACCTCTTGGAAGAGGTATAAATCAAGTGGTAAGACACGACTTTACGTGGTAAATATCAAGAGTAGCTACTCATCGCGTACGGACTAAACTATTGGTTTTACAGGTAAAGTTTCTTAATAAAAAATGTTTCTACAGTGATGAAAATGAGTCGTACGTAAAGAAAATTGTAGTTTACTTACTTTGAAATTTTCTGTTTTTCGTCCAAATTCTAAGTCCGACTCCCGTGTTTTACGTCTTCGCCATGATGCGTGTTTACGTGGAACTAGCGTTCCTAGCGATATACATTGAAACTAGCGCTAATACGTTGCGCTACTGTTCTTTAGGCTGCAATTTCAGTTGTAGAAAAACCGTCACGCTTATAACACGTGTTTTCGTGGCAGTAGCTGTGTGTATTCAGGGAAAATTTGACGGTTTGTGGTACAAATGACCGTTACAAGTAAGAATGCTTCGCGGCGTTATAGAAGTGATATGTAGTGTGTGTTTTAAGGATGTTTTACAGTATGCAACTCTCGTGGATAGCGTGTATTAGTTAAATTTTGCTGATTGAGACACAGCAACAAATACGTTTTGCATACAATGTATGTGGAGATTTATTGACAAATGTACCACATTGGAAGAGGAACCATTGCATAATTTACTGTTTGTGGCGAAGAATTTTTATCCGCAACTGAGTAGAGTTAGTACTAATCTTTTACTACACTAACGTATGTTGTTCAGTGTACGTTATATAATGTGTCCGGCTTCTATTGCGAATTGAACACGTTAAATACGTTTTATAATGGGCATTAAAGACGTGTAACAACTATTCAACATGCATACAACGTGAATTTAATGCGTATGTACTAGTGCATTTGTGCAATATGCGAAAAATACGCATTTACTTCAGTAACTATTTTTAGCGTCTTAAATTGGTGGTAGAATGAGTTTAAACTATGTGTTACTGTGTATAAACTATTTTTATTCTTGTTCGTAATATTTTGCGTACTTTTAAATGATTTCCACAATGTGTACATCCCTTTACCACTGTATAATGTAATGCGCGTGTATTTAATGCAGACAGCTATTTATATCAGTTAAATTTAACTGAAATGTATTGTAAATAGTACATTTCGGCTATTTATTACGATTATTGTACGTGTATTTAACCTACAATTTCCGTGTTCGTAATAGCTCCCCTCCTCCCTTATCGAGTTTTTATAAAGTAAGCTTTTTCGGTAGTCGTGCATGTCTTTTCTTTTTATATTTACGTAAAATCAATCGCAATTATGGTATTTAATGTAATACAAATCATGCTTTTTTCGTATTTTTACCCCATAATTTCCCTGATTTTCATAGCCCTCCCCACTATCGCGTCTTTAGAAAGTCGGCTTTTTTTGCAGTAATGCATGTTTTTTCTTGATATTTTTACGTAAAATCAATCGTAATTAGGGTATTAAATGCAATAAATATAATGCTTTTTACGTATTTTACCCCACAATTTCCCTGATCTTCATAGTTTAGTTTAGTTTATTTTATTCATATTAGAAGAGCAGTACCGCTGTATAATCACGTCAAAACATACACACATCACATAAAAAGTAATAATGAATACAAAACAAAAATTACAATTTAGTTATATTCAGTTCAAAAAATTCTTCAAGTGTATATACAGGATTTAACAATAAGAAACTTTTTAATCTCTTCTTAAGAACTTCACAAGATAGTTGTCGAAGGCTCAAAGGTAAAATGTTATACAGTTTAGGTGCAATATATTCAAAGTTTTTATAAGGTCTTGCATACTTGTATCGTTGAGTAAATATATCACCATTATTCCTGGTGTTATAGAGATGAATACCTTCACAAGTTACAAATTTGTCATAGTTTTTCTTAACATACAAGATACATTCCATAATATACATTGAAGGTAGTGTTAAAATTTTTAATAACACAAAAATAGGTTTAGCATGAGATAAACGTGGAGACTTGTTAATTAAGCGCACAGCTCTCTTTTGTAAGAGTAACAGTTTATGAGCAAACGAAGAATTCCCCCACAGGAGAATTCCATAAGAGACATGACTGTTTACATGTGCAAAATAAACAATCTTTAAAGTATCTACTGTTAGACAATGTGATAATATTTTCAATGTAAAGATACCTAAACATATCTTATTTTCAATAGCATTTATATGGGATTTCCAATCCATTTTTGAGTCAATACAAATACCTAAAAACTTAACACATGTTAAATTAGAATTAAGATGACTATTTGTAAGTACAATGTCTACAGTTTTGAGATTTTTAATGCATAGCCTATTAGCATTGCATCAATCTTGAATTTTAGTGGAGTGTAAATTTAATCTCACATTATACATTTCTTAAACATCAGTGACAGCAAGAGCCAAATCATCTGCATAAAGACAAGATTTAGTAAATTGATCTTCTACAATAGAAGGAAGATCATTGACATATATAATAAATAAAAGAGGACCCATAACAGAACCCTGTGGCACTCCATATCTAACCAGAGAGAAGTCAGACATTTTACCATCATATAATATAGCATGAAATCTATCCTTCCAATAGGACTTAATGAGGGTAACACTAGTAGTATGGAAACCATAAAAAGAAAGCTTATGCACTAAAATATCATGGGCTACAGTATCAAAAGCCTTAGTAAAATCATAAAATCTACCTCCAACACTCAATCCGTTTTCAAGACCCTCAGAGCATTTAAGTAAAAAACACAATACAGATTGAATTGTACTATGCTTGGCTCTAAAGCCAAACTGAAATTTACTAAAAAGAGAATTATCTTCAAAATATTTAATTATTTGGGCACTAAGTAAAATCTCATACACTTTGGATATTACACTAATAATACTTATAGGTCTATAATTAGAGTAGTCACTTTTACAACCCTTCTTATACACGGGTATAACTTTAGAGTATTTAAACTCACTGGGAAACATATGAGCCTGAATACAAGAATTGATTACATAAGCCAGAGGCTCACAAATATAAAAAGATGCTTGTTTAAGAATTATGGGATTTAAACCATGTACATCATAGGCCTTACTAGAATTTAAGTTATTTATAATTTTATAAACATCCTCAACAGAAACAGTCTTAAATTTAAAATTGGTATTACATACAGGTAATTTACTAAGATAATACATATAAGTTTTTTGAGCCATTTTTATGCCAGACAGAACTTCATTAATATTTTCAATGAAAAAATTATTATAGCCCTCACATGTTAAATTACTATCAGGGGAATTTACTTTGGGTTTAGTATTAATATTAGAATTATTTCTGAAAACAGAACAAATTGTCTTAGACTTATTAGCCCTCCCCACTATCGAATTGGTAGAAAGTAAGCATAACTATGACGTCGACCGGTCCTCACAGGTGTTTGCATGTCGAACTAGGCTACGTTTGGTCAGCGTAATGGTGGTGAGAAGGGCGCCAGCATAGTCTGCACTCGGACTAGCACGAGACTCTTGTGCTTGTAGGGTCGTGGTCGAACACCCGGGCTAAATACCTGTGAGGGGTCTGTCTAGCTGACTGCGATGAATACAGTTACCT
>PNEQ01098459.1:0-24190 GCA_003012365.1 Medauroidea extradentata
TAATAGTCATATTTTATAGTGTTTTATACTGGCCTATCATAGGATCCCACAGACCCCTCACAATCAATACTGAAGTTAAAATGGATGGCAAGATGTTACATATGACAATAAAGGCCCCTTCATTACAATCAATCATCATAATTAACCTAAACTACATTATTTTATATATAAAAGTATCAATAAAATAGGACCGTCACAAATAATAGCGATTCGCTGCAAGGCATTTCAAGCGCAGGGAGCCTCGCTCTTTAGTTTTGCAGTGGTTTCGAAAATATTTTTTAAAACTCAAAGTAATACATATATCAAAAATTCTTTCTTACAGTTTTAACACACATATCATCGTTTGGTTTGTATCAGAATTGTTCGGTTGCAATACACCAAAAGGATTTTTATATTTTTGCCCCTGAAATATCACACACTTTTTTTTTATCAAAATAAGCTAAAATGAAGCAAAATAATGTTTTGAAAGTAAACGGTACATTGTCTTTATAAAAGCTCTTTCAAAATTGTGTACCGTACGACTGTGCACAGTCTCAAATTTTTTCAAAGCGTTTGATTGAAAAGTATTTTGAGTTATTTGCAATTATTTGAAATATTTGAAAGATCATGGCGTTAAGGCGGCCGCATGTGATTTTCAGAGGCAACCCCTTATTTTAACTGGCGGAAAATGTTCAGCAAAATCCACTGCGTATTTATAAAATAGTTTCAAACGAATCCCGTGAGTTGTTTTTTTATATAATCGGTTGAAAAATCAATTTTTTGCCATTTTGAGGGGCTCCGAAATGAATATTCTAATAGACGCGTTGCTTTGAAAATACCATTCCATTATCGTACATTGACACAATGGGCACTTGTGAAATAGTTGTAAGGAAAAAACTATTTTTTAACACAATGCAATTCATTTTAAACTCATGGTAGGCGGCATCCTTGAGGACGTTGAACCCGTAAAAATTCAAAATTTTATATTTGTGCCAAACACTGATCAACATTTACACATCAGATAACGTGTCATACCCCGAATAAAAAAATTTTGGGCCCATAGTTTTAGCATAATCACCTACCAAAGTCACAAAATGTCAGTTGCAGTGTATCCAAAATGATAAAAAATAATTAACTTGCAGAAACAAGATAATTCATATTTATACTTAATGATGTGAGCTACTTCAAGACACTTTTGTAACACAATGCAATGTATTTTTGTATTTTTTTTTTTTTTAATTGATGAAAATGAATAAATATTTGCATAACTTTGACTTTTGGCTACTACTGAATTTTTCAAAACTAACTTTGGTCAAACATGTCATGAATTGCATTTATGTACTGACTTTCAGTTCACGTAATTTTGAATTCACTAGTTAATTGCTTTTTTTTTTTTTTTGCTGCACCGCAATGGCCATTTTGTGACTTTGATGAGTGATTTTGCAAAAACTATTGAACCCAATTTTTTTATTTGGTGAAATGATGTGTTATCTGATGTGCAACAGCTGAACAGTGCTTGGCATAAATATAAAAAATAAATAAATAAAATAAATTTTACGGGTCCAACGCTTTTAACTTTCTCAGCTCGGCGACGAAGTGAGCCAACAACGAAGGTTATAGGTGTAAGGACCAGCTTCCACAACCATCCTAGAGTAAGGATCTGTTCTGTAACTTCACTTCTGGTAAATATCGTCATCTTTGGCTGTCTTTCAAGAATGGATACAGGTAGTCAGTCACACGTAGTCGTGACTTGCCTTTATATCGTATTCTCTAACACTTCTCGTTATCAGAATATGGGTATGCATGGCAACACTGTTAGATGTGCTCTGGGAACCTTCATACACTTTACTACATCATTAGAGATGATGGTTAGAGATGATGATTAATTTCGGGAAAACTTGATTGTTTGCTAGATTTCAACGTTCGTTCGGTTTATCAAAAACTCACTGGCTTTTCCCTGTACGTGGAGCTGTTTACCTTGTTTGACTTAACCAATAAGAATCCCGCTAACGTAATATTTAATTCCTGGTAGTGTCAGACGTAAATCACCCAAACATACATGTTACGAGAAACTACAATGTTTTCAAGGGTATGTTGGCACAAAACATTATATATTCTCAGCTTTGCGACGTGTTTTAAAATAACAATTAAATTTTGATTAAAATAATTATATTGTGTTATGCATCACTGAACTATGTGCCAATGTTTACATCTGTATAAGATATTCTCCAGACCTGAATCAGTTCTACTAAAATTATTTTAGTCGTGTATCGTGTAATAAATATAGGTTTTATAGGACAAAAATAATTAAATCTGAAACATTTTAGCATGTTTTACTGACATCTTACAACTGACACATAGTCTGCTTATGTATAACACCATCCAATTATAAATCATATTAGTTAATTTGTAGGATCCCAAGTTAGATTCCTGACATTAATTTAATTTGTCTCTGAAGCATTCGTCGCAAGTAAGTAGTTAGTGTACTGCATTAATAAGAGATAGCGGCACTAATAACTGTCTGTATTTGTGCGGCCTGATGAGTCCCCCCCCCCTCCCAAACAAGTTAGCTACTATCAGCCCCGGCGATGTGGCGGCAGACTGCGCCCTTCCTCCTACCCCGTCATCGGCAACGCGGGCCGTTCGTGTCTGGCTGACGTAATAAGCCTTCTGAATGAAGAGTCGCCTGTTAATTATCATTGACAGACACTCAACTCGGACGTAACTGATGTTGCCCAAGAAACACGCGGAAATTTCAGCTTACCTCAACCACCATTGTCGGCGAGCTATGAGAATGCTCTAGGTGTCGTCACCGGCCTCTATAAATACCGGCCCACTGCGAGCAGCGGCAGATTGATTGTGGCGTTTAGCCAGCGAGTGTTCGTGACCGACTTGGAAGCGAGGGACGAGGCGAGACTGTGCGGCAGGTGTGAGCGAGTGTGAGAGGAGATGAACATGTTGGACTGTAGCTGTACATTGCGAGATATCTCTGTAAAAAGGCATATGAGAGATTACCTGTAAATAATATACGTAAATATACATCTAAAGAGAGTGAACCGCAAGGGCTGTATGCTGGAAGTAGAATGTTTTATATTGGTAGTAGTAAAATAAATATTAAATTCAATTATTTAACTAGCAAAGCCCTCAGTCTCAATCTAACCTGGCTGCCCTCAGGTCAGCAAAGTTGTTATAGGCCTATACAAACCATAAAATTGCATATATGGAATCGGGTCGAATAGAACAAGGACACCAAACAGGAAATATAAGGGAAAAATATAAAAAAAACGGACACCACTGAGGCCTGCTTTGGCGAAAGGACGATCAGATAAAATACATAACCACAAATAAACGACACAACGATGAGACGAAACAAAACACAGTAGTTTTCCCAAACACTTACAGAGGCTGATCTAACTCGTGTTCTCGGGACCCTTAGTCTCTTTGCCTGAAGACGGTACAAATTCCAGTTCCCAGAACGTCTCTGTTTGTTGTGTTTTGTATCGTCATACCGTTATGACGTATTTATGTGGTCAATATACTCTAGCTGTTTTTTCTTTCGCCAAAGCAGGTCTCAAACCTGTTTTTTCTGCCTGTCCGTTTTTTTTTCTATTTTTCTTTCTTATTTTTTTTTATTTTTTACATAGTCACACTCTCTCATTGTACAACTCTTTCAAAGGTCAGGCCTTTCACCACTCACCAAGTAACATTCTGCGAATGCGATATGCCTACCGAAGCAAATGTCGTTCACACAGGCCTAGGTTGCGGAGTATTCGAATAAACTTGTGTCGGACGAAGCTTTGCACTCGCTTGGCGGCTTCGGCAGGCGGTCACCTTAACATGCAGGGCCTTTGAAAAGCTCACTTTACCTCGAACAGCCTATAATGAAGTCACCCTACAGAAGGCACATTTAAATTCACGCCACTGGAGTAACGGGTTATCATTACACATTCATTAGATCAGCAAAATAAAAACAAACACACGCGCGAAATGACTGGGTAACGTGATAATCAGATACGGTAGTGTAATCGTTTGACACGTTAACCAAGATTAGCTTCGACTTTTTAACCCACTAGATGAAGAAACTGGCAGGGGAAATGGGATCAACAAAAGAGGATAAGTCGGCAGAAAAAACTTGTTTATAGCTTGGGCTATATTTTTCTTTACCGCTACCATACTAAGTACCGGTAGCTCTGTGTTTAAATATTAAGTACCATATTAATGTTAACAATTTCCACCCTTCCCTTATCTTAGGTTTTTTCTTTGTGTATTGTATAGCCTCCTTCCGCCATATATATATATATATATATATATATGTGTGTGTGTGTGTGTGTGTATGAATGTATGTATGTGTATATACACATACAATAATGGGCGCAGATTACAATCTTCAGCAGTCCAAACATAATTATATGTTTACTTGATGTAACTTACATAAATAATACCTGTATGTGGAACGCAAGAGAGGACCTTCTCTGTGCAGTGTTGCCATATTGTGCACGTAAAATGTCATACAGAATTTCGCCACTTACATTTTCGTCTCCAAATTGGCCCAGGATTCGCGTGGAGGCTTACTATGTGTTCGTTTCTAGAAAACCTATCTATAGGAGATTCGGAATAAAGTGAACACTCAAAAAAGCCCTGATTAATTTCTATTTTCTTCCAGTTTATATATTTCCGAATGTAAACATAAATATTGCCATGTGTTTTTATTTACATAGGGTCGTGAAATGTTTACAACTACGTGAAACTCTTCCGATGAATTTTAGCTACAATATCTACTCATTAAATGCACGGAGGCTGAATATAAGATATAATAAAAAGTTATCTTAGTTATAAATACCTGCGAGTTAACGTCTTATAATACTGATTTCTGTCCATCGACTAATTTATACAACATGTACTATCGTCGTTACGAATCTCGTAATTACAGGCATATTTTATTTGAAATTGTAACTCAAAACCGCCACTAAAACAGACATGACACACGCAATTCAAGAATTAAAGTTTCGTTCAGTTCTACTGCAACGAACAACCACGACGCACTTCAGAAACAATAAATAATGTATTTTCTTAATATGTGCTGTCTGAGCTGTCCGACCATTCTTCAGCGACTGCGAGGCACAATTGACGTGGCTGATACAGATAGTACGAATGGTACATGATATAGTGTAGCACAGTAGTTTGTCAATTTGTATTTATCTAACGTAATTGTTTTGGTCTAATAAATGTGTTTTGATCACTTTAATACGGTTTCATTGAAGGTATTACGATAAAGAATGTTAGTACTATTTTTTAAATTGTTTTTTAGAGATTGGTAATGTTTTCCCAACTTTATAACGACGGAAATTTTCATTGTAAATGTAATCGAACGGAATATTTTAACTCTAAAGACACTCTGTACAAAACTACATACTAGGAAATATGTTAATTAAATACCATAACACAGTATTACTGTTTGTTTACAAACTCAACACTTTCGCACAATTTTCCGTTTATTTTCGGGTATCTCGTTTCTGATTGGCGCAAAGTACACGTGACGTCACATGCAGATGGTGCAGACCATGCTGTCCGACCTCCAAAGATAAAAGTTGCCCAGCTTAGATCAGACAGATCTGCGTCAGTCGTCTGCGCCGTCTGTACATTACGTCACATGTCACATGGGCCAATCAAATACTTTATCACCATCGGCTCGGACAGATCAGACGGACGCGTCTGCACAATTGTGCCTGGGCCTTAACTTGTTCCAAGTTTCTTCAATTCTTGCGGTCATTTTTGTCTAGAACATGAAAGGAACACTATTTACCAATTATTTTTATCCGAAAACTTGGAATTAGTGACGTGTACTGGCAATGACGTAACAACAGTGCAAAGAACGACGAATAAAAAAGTACTCTCTTAAAATAGATCTATCAATATCAGTTGAAGTAAACTTTTCTCCGGATTAAACGAAAGTCTCCAGCAAGAGAATGTGACTTCCTTTTTGTCGCCGAGCGCTAGTAGTAATTAAGTGGAAGATTTGCCTTGTTTAAATCTGGCGGTGTTTCTATTTTCACAATTATTTATACAAAATTATGTTAGTATGGTAAACTGGTATTGTAGATATATGTTTCGTATCCATAAATGCATTGGAATGTGTGTGGAACTGATACATGTTTTATATAAGTCGTCTGAAAAAATTATAAGTTTATAGTTTAAAAACATTAAAAATTTATTCATTATAAACTTATACATTGAATTATTATGACTGTCTACATAGAAAAACTAAATTTTATAGGTGAAAATGTGTTCCAATATAAATTGCATAAACATTATCCAGATTTTCAATATTTTTCTTCCATAATACAGACAATTCCGATAACTACTACACATTTTAAGGTGTGAAATATTGCTAAACCAAAGACAAAACAAGACAAATCTTCCACTAAAAGACTACTAGCGCTGCAACAAAAAAGGAGTCATTTTATTCCTCAGCGTCAAGACCTTACCTTCATAGACCGTGATCTGGCCCTCGACCACCGCGGCCCCAGCAGAACCATAGTTGCGAGGAGGTAATTGCGGGTTCTTCGACCCTGCACAGGCGTGCAAGCGCGCCTCGATTCGCACCGGTGCAACACAGTCAGCGGAGAGAACAGCAGGAATCAACGACCATGTATCTGTCGGGAACTAAACGCTGAGCATACGTACCAGCGTATAGGCCATTCGGAATAAAGTGAGCACTAAAGATTTAACCTTTGAAAAATATCACTAGCCGTTACTGCATATAAGCCAACATTAACAACAGTTACATTTTTGTTTGTGTGGTTGGTAGCGAATAACTGTATTTAGTCCCGTGTATTTTCTTATTTGAATACAGAATTAGTGAAACATCAATTGCAAACGACCTCTCTGTATTTAATATACTTTAAAATATTTATTTAAGTTCTTACTGACATACCTACTGACTGTACAATTTTATTTAATTAGCGGCAGTACAAAGCGACGCAACCGAGTCGATTATCGTTGGCACACGCCGCTATTGCTTCGCGCCGCAGAGATAGTTTTAAATTTCACCGACAGATGGCATCAGAGTTAGGTTTTCGCCGCATTGCGTCATTCAGTTTGTTTGTCCGTTGTGTAATGAATATGGGTTTCTGATAAATACATTCAACGTCGTCGTTCATTGAAGAATGTTGAACTGAATTTTAATTCTTGAGTTGCGTGTGTCGTGTGTTTTTTAGTGACGGTTTTAATTTAAAAGTTCGAATATACTGTGCATGGATTTACGAGATTCGTAACGGTAATTAATAGCGCCGTTAGAGTAGACGCAGAGAAACCAATGTTATAAGACGTTAACTCGCAGGTATTTATAACTAAGATTAATACTGAGTATGGCATGTATTCAGCCCCCGTGCATTTAATGAGTACATATTATTGTAGCTAAAATTTATCGGAGCACTGTAACGTAAATGTAAACATTGTACAAGACTATGTAAATAAAAGCACGTGGCAATGTTGATGTTTACATGTAGCGGAAAGATATAAACTGGCAGAAAATAGAAATTAATCAGGGCTTTTTTTAGTGCTCACTTTATTCCGAATCACCTATACCAACTTTAGTTCGTGATGCTACCTACTAATTCACAACAAATGACATATTTAAACGATACATTATGTAATCGACTTTTTCGTCTTGATGCCATTTAAGAAGGTAATTCTGTACCTAAAATTACTGTAGTAAGACTAAACGTATACACATTGGCTCACACTGTTACCCAGCACCCATGAGTTTGTTAAGTTATCAAGATATACTTTCCTTCAGCATTATCTTCCTGCATCTGGATAAAAGGCACAGCATTTTGGCTACTCAAGGGACTCGCTAAAAACTCAATATTCTGGATAAATGTTTATTCATAATTTTGACTAATAGTAATGTCCGTGTTTGAATTCAGAGCAACGTGTCCTTGATCTCTGAGCCCTTGTTCCCTTCATGAAGTAGGCTGCATTTTGTGAACTAGGATCGAGGACTCGAGAAGGGTAAGCGGCTCGTGCCCGTAGTTGAAGGGGACATTCTAGGGTGCATATGAGCCCTTGCAGTGAAATCTAACAGCGGCACGTGTGACCACTTCTGCGATGCACTTTTCAAGGGCTTGCAGTGTGGTAAGAGCCCTTAGACTACCAATTCGAACATGGCCAATGATACCATCCATAATTATTAATAACTACAAACCCATTTTGATCTTAAGATTGAACGTCCTGTAGCCACTTGCAAACAACTACTTGAGACGTTTACATTACACTTGCACTAACTATCGTGCACATTTGTAAATACGACATTGCTACATCTAGCCATGAAGAATTGCGTCCGGCTGCGAGGCAGTTATTAATGTCCCATAAAGGCCGAAGCACGCCAAACGCACTGGTTAACCATACTTTTGATCGAGATTAAAAGTTCTCTATACCTTTGGCGCCAGGTAGATGTTACTCAAATGTAATTTTCTTTTCGCAAACGCCACCATGGGGTGTAAGGCTTGTTCTCGGTGTACACAATATAACTGCTTAAAAACTCGTGTCCGGGCTGTAATTGACCGGGATTGTTGTGACAGCTCTCATGGTCGTACGTACTCGCGCACTATTTATTCTACGAGTTTAACTAGGCACTTGCCAGCAACACCAACTTCACTTAGAGCCAGTTTCACCAACGAAGTTTAACTTTGCCACAAAGCGAGATTAACAAAACTCGATGAAGAGCTAAACCTGAGTTTAAGTTAGAGGTGCGTTCCACCAACAACACAGCGAGTTTAAGTTACCAGAGATTAGTTAAACTTGTCTGCACGATGGGTTTTGTAAGCTGAGTTGCCTTAATTGTGTCGGAAATACCCGAACACTTGTCGGAATATGCCGAATGTGTGTTTGTGAATGATTTCATTTGGAAACTTTGTTACAACGTTCTTGAGGGGAAGGGGGGAGTGTTTGCATCATAATATCTAGGTGGGAGAGGTGGAAATACAGCTAGGGGGCTAGGTACCGCTGGGTAACTCTGGAGCAAAGCAAGAAAGAAAGACTATGGGAAGATAATCCAGCAAATATAATTTACATTATTTTATTGCTGTAAATGCAAATGTTTATCTACACACAATTGTTTAATTATTTTCTCTTCTGTATATTTTTTGCCAACCTGAAAGTACCAGACGTTAAACAGAACCTCATACACTGTAAAAAAAATTTTGTACTTTTACAAAGAAAATCTTTGGAAACCCAGTTGCCAAAGTAATTCTTTGTAAATCTACAATAGTTGCCCTTGTAATAAAATACGAAGTGTGTATATGTTTGTAAAATTACAAGGAATAACCTTGTAGTTGTACTTTCAATAAGGAAAAAAAACTTTAAATGCTCACCGTACTTCATAAATAACACTGAATTTATTTGTCAAATAACTTTTGAATAAAACACGCTTACATGCTATTATTTTGAGAATTAAAAAAATTTGGAGGTGGTAAGCGTCGAACCACTCCTCCTACTCGTAGAAACTACGCATCTTACCTCTAGACCAGAGTGATTTCTGTACTGTTTGTGTATGTATCAATTAAAGTGAATAGACCGATTATTTTGACAAGCGGAAATGTATTTGGAAGTCTGTATCATCATTCTCATTAAAGTAATGATTTATTTCTCTAATCCTACGAGGCAGATACACAGGACTAAAGTCTTAATCGTCTGTATTGTCTTCAAGTACCAAATTATACAGTGCTCGCGCCATTTTATTATGAACTTAAGCGAGATTAGTGACGTTACCCGGCCAAAATCGAGCAGTTAAATTTAATCTAGCTTAATACGAGAAAATCGAGTTTAACTGCTTGGTGAATCCCAAAACATGTATAATCGAGATTAAGTACCGAGTAATCTATATTAAATCGCTTAAACTTGGTTGGTGAAACCGAACCTTAGACACTACATCAAACCAATCCCAGTGGTTGGTAGGAGCTTCACTCCCCGTCGATACACCTATACGTAGTTTATTAATTATGGCAACAACTCCCGGTCTTAAATATGGGTCCGGAGCCCAGCTAAAACAGATACGCACCCCACCGTCACATCAATGAACTGCAACTAATTAGTCGAGGTGTTTTTCTTTTACGATACCCCCAACGAGTTTTCGACACTTAGGTTCCCAGTCTCATAACTGCACGACCTCGGATGGCATATGAGAATCAGTGTTGCCAAACTAATTATCCCGAATTCCACAGACACCACAATTTAATTCCACACCACAATATGTTCCCCACACAGTGAAAGCTCAACAGAAAATGTAAACGTGCTTGTTTTACATGGAGGAAAGTATGCCACGCGGACAACTTAACAACACAACTTACCCCCAATATTTAGCGGAAGGCAAAACGCCAAATGTAAGAAATATTTTCTTGTTTAGTGGTAAAAAAAATTATATTCAAACTAAAGCCTGCACTTTAATTTTCAAGTGTAATAATGTTTCGTGAGTGGTCTCAATAAACAACACGCATAAATCGTAAAATAATAATAATAAAATTATTTTTAGTTTAAAATTTAGCATTCCACACAGATTCCAAACATACATTCATTTCAGGCGAAATTCCACAAACCACTTGGAAATCCAAACATTTTGTGGAATTCCACACATTTTGGCAAAACTGATAAGAATTCTGCAGCGGCGGACCGGCTGCAAGTGGTACGAGGACTATGGAGATAGTGGGGGGAAGGAAGTCTCTCCACCGTGCTGGTAACTGTTGGGAACGGGTTCCAGAGAGCGGAGGTTCCCCCCTTACACCATCCCAACCACGCTCCAGCTTGACCTCTGTTTCACCCCAGATTGCTGGGAACACGAAGCAAAGGAAGGTATTAGCTTTGTTCTAGTATTCATCTTTCCTTCTCTCTTTTTTTTTTTGTTTGCATTACTGTACAGGGGAAAGGGCAATATTCTGGGAGGTCATAATACTGGTCATTGTGATAAAAAAAGTTCAATGATCATGGGGTCAATATGGGACGGTTGTCGAGATAGCTCCATTTCAACGTAAACATTAGCTCTAAAATTACTGATATTGTGTCGAGATAGCTCCATTTCAACGTAAACATTAGCTCTAAAATTACTGATATTGTTTCATTTGCGGTTATGTTCCTCCTTGCGGTGACAGGTCATATCACAATCAAGGAGGCACTGCATTGTCATGGAAACGTGTTTACATACACAGCTGACCGACTAATGTGGACTGTGAACTTGATCGTTGTGTTTGACATGGCATGAAACAAAATGCTTGTGTATTGTAATGTTGTCATTACAGATACAAAACAAATTGTGTGTCATTATTTCATTACATATCACAATTTCCTTGTAACGGAAAAAGGTAACATAAATGCAACAAATAAAACAATAACAGTAATTTTAAAGTTTTCCAATGTTTACGTTCAAATGGGACTATCTCGACAACCGCCACATATTGACCCTATGTTCATAACGAAATTTTGTGATCACAATGACCAGTACTATCACCTCCCAGAATAATGCCTATTTCCACCCTAGACATCTTGTATAGACTGATTGGATGTAATGATAAAGTAATAATAATAGCACCGACCGTGTATTATCGTTGCCAAGTTTATTTATCATAACTACATTAGGTCAACAACATTGTCACTTTTTTACCATGGCTTCGTAAGTGCAGTTATTTATTATGATAAAAATTAAGAATCTACGTTTGGTATTGGTGTATAAATTAAATGTGAATGAACATTGTATTAGTTAAGTTTTCATTTAAACACTTCAAGTTGTAAACCGGCCAAAAGCTGAACCTTGTAGTGCATAAACTAATAAAAGTATATAAAATAAATCTTTGAACATATTGCAATACTCACTAGGCCCTAGAAATGTAATACAGTTCTAATGGCATACTGTCGAGCATTAAGGTTGTTCAAGTGGGGGAAAAACATAATTTTATATTTGTATGAAATAGTGTTAGTTTTGTACACATTAGTTGAGAGTACACATACTTCTAACGGAAAAAAATTAGCTCGTCTAGTTTTCCCGTAATGGCACTTCAAAGTCAAAATTTGCGTATTTTTACTTCATACAAAACTTGAAAACCAGTAACATAATGAAATAGAAAAAAATCACATCAAAAGTACCTATTACTGTCTATGGCTTGTAGCATTTAAACCCGTTAGGAAAAATATTTATGTTAAATAAAAAATTTCGAAATTTAAAATTTTTTTGGTACTTATAGAAATTTATTTTAAACACAAAAATATTTTATAATGGGTTTGTATATGCTTCAAGCCGTAGACGGTGACGTGTAGTTTTGATAAGATTTTTTCCATTTCATTATATTTACAGGTTTTCAAGTTTTGTATGAAGTAAAAATATGCAAATTTTGACTTTGAAGTGATATTACGGGAAAACTGGCTGAGCTAATTTTTTTTCGTTAGAGGTTAATATACCCTTAAGTAATGTCTACAAAACTAACACTATTTCATACAAATATAAAATTATGAATTTTTCCCCACTTGAACGCCCTTAAGCAAGGCTCGTTACATACTAAAAGCAACTATATTCGTTATTATTTTAGCATACGAAGTGAGAGAGAGAGAGAGAGAGAGAGATTTTGGTCAGCACTCAACATCGAGGTCTTATAGCGCTGGTGAGGGGTGACATGATGTATGGAGCGGCGCCGGAATGAAGGGACGGGGGAAACGGGAGATCCCCGAGAAAACACGCCGACCAGCGACGAAGTTAAGTAACGTAAGCATTTAATTAAAATTGATTAAATGATTTAACCAAAATATGGAAGAATCACTGAAAGAGAATTAGAGAAAGGGAGGGAGAGAGTGTGAGAGGATGAGGGAGAGAGACGGAAAGAGAGAGGTGAGAGGGAGAGAGAGAGTGACAGGAGAGAGAAAGCAATTAGTTGCCAAACTTTCGAAATTTGGTGACGAAAATAACATACGTCAAAGATACTTTGGCACTGGTAAAGATGACATAAGAAGACTATAAAACAACAACATGCAAGGGCAGGGTGAAACTGTAAGAACCTGGGGGAAAAAAAAGCAAAAATCTGGATCGCCGGGAATCAAACCCGAAATTTTTTTAGGAGGCCAGTTTTCTGACCATTATACCCCCTCCCACGACCCAAGCTTATACACTGAAAACGCCGTTAACATAAAAAAAAAAGTTGGTGTCCTTGCGTGGCACACGATACACCAAATTCTCTGCAAGACTTTTCCAAGCTCCGACGCCCATGTATTAAACATTCAGGTATACCCTAAATTCACCTCGTCACCCCGCTTCTTAAGGGTGTGTAAAATAACGGACTGTTACTTGATTCTCAGCAATATTAGAAAAAATACAAAAATATGCTGCTTTCTGTTTTTACAACTTTTAGCGCTTTACTGGCGTGCAAGATTCCCGCCGATCCATTTTTACTACAGGACTTACGCCGTAAGCACATAATTTTACTGTTGGAAAGTCTGAGGAAAGTTCAGAACACGTTTCTATTTGGGTTTCACGTACACCTGGTCAGTAAAATCTGAAGTATACGTCAGACTAAAAATTATGTTTCTAGCTACTGTACGTTGGAGAGCTTCGAAACTTGTATTTTAAATAACAATGACATTCCGTCTTTGCCCGAAGTGTGTTTGTTTTCTTTTTGTACATTGGCACGGGCTAGGGCTTTACGTATATAAAAATCCAAAACAGAGTATTTTTGTATTTAAAAAAAATTCCTAACATTAGCAACAAAATAATTCAAATTTCAGAAATTATTTAAAAATACAAAACATTGTTTGAATTGGTTTTTATGTAAGTAAAGCACTAGCCCAGGACATGTACTTTCGCTGTGAATTATTTCGGTCCATTATGTTAATTAGTTTTCGGGGGTTGTGTGAACTAAAAACATGCAAATTATGACTTTGAAATGCGATTATGGGAAAACTGGCGGAGCTAAATTATTTTGTAAGAGGAAAATGTACTCCCAGGTATCGTCTACAGAACTATCACTGTTTAATTCGAATAAATAATAATTATTTTTCCCCACTTTAATAACACCCTAAAGGCCTCGCTCTTTAGTTTAACAGTGGTTTCAAAAATATTTTTTTAAAGAAAATTATATATATATATATATATACATATATCGAAAATTAATTCTGGCAGTTTTAACACTTATGTACCATAATTTGCATTTGATTTTTCTGTTACAATACACCAAACATATTTTCAGTTTTTGCCCCTGGAGTAGCACATATTTTGTTGTCAAAATAAGCCAAAATGAAGCAAAATATTTTTTATAGCAAACGGTGGATTATTTAAAAAAAAAAAACGCTCTGGCAAAATTATGTATTTTATGACTTTACACAGTCTCAAATGTTTTCAAAGCATCTGGTTAAAAAAATATTCAAGTTATTTGCAATTGTTTGAAATAAATGAAACATCATGGTTGGTGCTCATGGGTTCGGCTGCCCGGTTCCGGAGCACGGCACTGATGTGCATCGCAAAAAAAAAAATCAATGGCATCTCAATGATCACAGTCGTGATCATCATTCTCAAATTTGTGTGTCCGTGTGAGTTCGTCAAGTGACATCGCAGCAGAGAGGCCAGATGAAGATGTCAACTGTTTGAACGATTCACAATACATCAATTCGTGGTCAAGGTCTTCTATACCCGAGACACACGGGAAAAATAGGAGCATGAAATATACATTGGAATGAGAATATGTGTCGAATACAGTCGAGTACATGTAATCCCCTACCTCCAAAATCACATCGTTAATTTTTTTATGTCATAAAAATTGCAATTTCAATTAATGCAGCAACATTTCGCAGGTGTACTTTCATACATGTGTATTAAACATTAAGAAATCTATCTAGTTAATAAATTAGAATAATTTCAAGATACTTTGTTTATTCTGATTTCTCAAAAAAATAACATACTTTCGCAGTAGTTTTTAACAAAGATAGAAGACGTGCGTTTATTACTAACAAGTCGAAGTTGTGATACTGAAATAGCAATATGATTAATTTAAAAAATAGGATTTCAGCAAAATATTACAGTTTACACCATTCATTTCTAATAGGTCCTACATACTCTTCACTTGGACAAATAGTTTACTTACAGTAATTACCCTAGTTGTATTATTTGTGAAAACATGTATGTATTAAATCCATATAGTAATTTTTTTGTGAGAAACCCTACTAAAAGTGAAGCGTGTTTTCATATTTTTTTCTCTCTCGTTGGTGCTGCTGTCCCTTTTTCTCTTCTACACTCAGATACTCCCCCTCCGGTCAAAGTCCCTCCTCGGTTTCCACCCTCAGAGTGCCTTCTCATATGAGAACACGCCCAGCTGCAGGGGGTGGCCATGCCGTATACTGCCCAGGCAAATACGTGAAGTCGGTGTATTTGTGCCCTTGTTGTTTGAACGTTTATACACGTGGTGACTGCAGACCATAACATTGTTTCCGCCATAAGAGCCAATGTATTTTACTAGATGTTTGAAGAACAATAGAGTTAAAATGATTTATCGAATGGCAGATGTGTCGTGTTTATCGCAGTCTACGTTGTTTGGGGAACAACATTTTAAAATAATATTAAAACTCAACTATCCGGTTGCGTTTAGAAACACAATTCTGTGAGTACCGACATCGCCAACTGTTTCTGCATTGTTAAACTAACATTTATGCTAGTTATAGCTATTTAACATTTTGTGTGAAAATGTGTTTTGGTTTATTGCTATTAGCAAGCAGTTGCACGTCGTCAGTGATGTACATATGCGTAAATAAACAATATATGTGGCTGTTTTTTCATGTTCGCTAGGTTTATCTAGATAAACACATAATTTACACTATGCAAATGTAAAATATGGCCATTTTACTCATGAAATGTAACAGTAGCATACGTATTTCACGAACCTGTTCTCTCTTTACACCTGAATTCAACGCACGTAACCGTTTTCAATACCATACGAGGCACTTACGAAAACCTTACTCGATCTACTCGTTGCTGTGTGTTGGTCTAAAACACGGTCTATGAAGATAGAGATCTTGACAGAATAAAATATGACTCCCTTTTTGTCGCCGAGCGCTAGTAGTAATTTAGTGGAAGATTTGTCTTGTTTTTTTTTTTTTTTTATTTGGCTTACCTTAAAATGTAAAGTTGTTATCGGAATTGCGTGTATTATATAGAAGAAAAAATTGACAAGTAATTTTGTATTAGAACACACATTTTTTAAACCATAAAATTTAGTTTTCTAATATTTTACATTTAGACACACACTGCAACGATCCTAAAATTTTGTAGGGCAGGAAATAATATATTTTGTTCGAACATGTTGACTGAAACAATAGTACGACATACATAAACAGTTCCACACATGCCAATACATTTATGGAATGGACACGAAACATTTATCTACTGTATCAGCTTACCATATTAACATAATTTTATATAAATAATTGCGAAAATTTTAATGCCGCCAGATGTAAACAAGACAAATCGTCCATCTAATTACTACTAGCGCTCGACGATAAAAAAAAAAAGGGGGGGGGTCACTTTCTCTTGCTGGAGAGCATAGGCAGTGTCAAGACCTCTTCCTCTTAGACCGTGGTCTAAAATAACTAACTGTTCTCGCAAAACTGGCATATATGCGTCGACATGAAGGAAATCCCAACATGCCATCTCCTGTATACTCCTACCTCCATGCCCAGCTGTCACTCAAGATGTACTCTCGTCGGCCGACGCTCAGGGGCGCTATTCTGAGATGTTCAATGTGAATAGGCGGTTGGCGTGAGGAGTGTGCTGTTCTCACGCCTGTGAAGCCTGCATAATATGGCTTTGGCGTGACTAAATGTACATACTACCCGCCCCCAAGGAACATCTATACGTAGTCAGTGTTCCCTGTTACACTGGTGATGGGCGCGGAAAAAACTTGTCATGTCCATCAAACGTTCCAATCCAAATATTAACAACTACATTTAGACTGATTTAAGATTCAGTACGAAAATACAAACTGGTACCAGGTAAGTACTCGGTTATGTAGGGACGCTTCTTAAGGCCTCACTTTTTAGTTTTGTAATGGTTTCGAACATATTTTTAACGCAAATTAATACGTATATCGAAAATTCATTCTGGACGTTTTAACACTTATATATCATCATTTGTATCTGAATTGTTTTGTTGCAATATACTAAACGAATTTTTATATTTTTACCCCTGAAATATCTCATTTTTCGTCAAAAAAAGCCAAAATTAAGCAAAATATTTTTTTGCTAGCAAACAGTACATCATTTAAAAAAAATCCTTTGGCAAAATTGTGTATCGTATGACTGTACACAGTCTCAAATTTTTTCAAAGCATTTGGTTAAAAAAAATATTTTAGTTATTTGCAAAAGTTTGAAATAAATGAAAGATCATGGTCATAATAATAATAACAATAATAATAGTATATTGAAACATAAGAAGTTTACACCCAATTACAATGTCCCGTCTTACACCTTAAAGCATTAATAGATGATAAAAAGTATTGTGAATTATTATAATAGGAGAAAAGTAGTTCAAAATGACATACAATTTTTAAGTTATGTAAATAAATATCTTAAATCTATCACGGACCACAGCAATTTACAGCAATTTTCATCGTCATGTTTTTATTTATCGTTTGTACCAGATATTTTATTTATTTCTTATTTTAGTCATAAAATGTGACTAAACTAGTCTCTTATGAAATTTTTTATCTCTCATACTTTTCGCGTAATGGCTTGATAACGTCAAAATTTGCATATTTCCGTTTTAAGGACTACAACTGACATACCACACTGGAAAAATTCGCAGTAGATAAAGATGTCGCAGACTACAATGTCACGTATATAAGAACAAAGAATAAAAACTTTTTTGTATTTAAATAAAAATGCTGAAATTAAAAAAAAATTACAAATTCAATATTTTTTTTAATACAAAAGAAAATTTAATTTTGTGGTTTCACATAGCTGGATTTGTAGCATACAATATCGTTATTCACTGTGAATATTTTTCAGTTTGGTAAGCGAGTTGGTTTTAGTGTCGTCCTTTGACATGCCGTTATGGGAAAACTACACACGCTAAAATTGTTCAATAACTACAGTAACGTCCACAAAACCAACAACGCGCAAATACATAATTATGAACTTTTCACGCTCACAACTTTAAAAGTGAAAGATGCTCCACTAGTTGTACGCGCAAGTGGCTGAATTGGCGGGCAGTGTTTCCGTCGTACGACTGAAATCCACGACACTTGCACAGGCGACTTTTCATTTTATTGTTAGTAAATCTGCAGCAAAGTTCACTGTATATCCCTTAGGTAGTTTCGTACCGAAATGGGTACTATATTTCAAATATAATTATGTGATAAGCAGGCTTTAGCTACGTTGGAGGCCTAGAGAACAACAATTTTAACACTAATACTGTCAAACCTCTTTAATACAAACCTGAAGGGACGGAAATTTGTGCAGTTTGTAACAATGAGGTTTGTATTAACAGGTGTTTACAAAAACACGACAAATTTTGTAAATAATGTTTCAGGCTATTTATCCCCAAATTCAAACATCACCACCCTAATGGCTACCTTTAACAAATTAACATGGTATTACATTGTTTTATGCATAAAGAAAAATTTTCTAGAGCATTAAAGTTAATATTCAATTTCTCATCTCATTCCAACGGGAAAGAAAACCACTTTGTATGAATGAGAACTTTTTATTGACAGGGTTTGTATTAACGAGGTTCCACTGCATAATTATGGGTATTATTACTGTAAACCAGCGCATCTGGAGCATACAGGCCTTGTAACAGTTTCCCAAAAAACGTGTATTATTTCCAATGTCGAGGAGAGTGGGGAGGGCAGGGAGACACTGTCCCTCCCCTAGAACAGAGGGAAAGGACAGTATAGGCATTTGTACCAACCCTAAGTTTTTATATTTTAAAATGTTACAATTTCTGCCAGCTGTATAGTCAATACTTAGACTGACTCGAAAACCACTTACAGCATCAATTTGCACATTAAAACTATGCTGTACCCCCCCCCCTTAATTACTACTCTACTGCAACAATACTCAACAGTCAGAGAGATGAGCGTTTTGCTGTGCTGAGCTGTATATACGCAGAAGACGCGAACAAATGGCATCACGGAGACCGGACTTGCACGTAGGGGCACCGACTAGGAAATGTTTACCAAATCGACGAGTAAGATGAGGTATTATCACTGTTAACAACGTTAATGTCTGCCTGGCTTAGGATCGTATCAGAAAATTACCATGGCGTCACGGAAGTCTACCGCTATTACGTAATCATCTGGAGCCAAGGGCTCGTATTTATAATTTTGGATAGACGTTCATGAGTCAAGGAAAACAGGAGAGCTGAAAAACAACTTTCTGGCACGACGCGACTAAATCACCAGCCAAGGAGCTATATATCTACTACAACCCGCCTTGGATTAACCAGTTGAAGAATAGACTTGGATTAACCAGTTGAAGACTAAACTTGGACTAAAGGTGTGTGGTAGATAAATAAACGCCAAAAACTTTATTTTAAATACACAGGTTTTTGAAAGTCATTATGGAAAGAATACAAAACAAGAAACCTAGATAAAGATAGTAGCCAACTTTGTGTCCAAAAATTTACCCGGAATGATGCATTTGTAAAGTGTACACCGTTCCGCCGCAATTAATTCAACGATTGTTCTTCAGAAATACGTTACGCGAGAAAAATTTTTACTCACGAGGTTGGCAAAAAGAGTATTGTCTACAAACACAGAATTTTTTTTTCTATTGGCTTGTACAAAGTTACAAATTTAAACTCGGAGCAACGCTGTAATGAAGGGACGAGGAAAACGGGATTGGCAAATAGTACTGTTTCAGAAGTTTGGATAAAGTGTTGTTAGTAAATTATCCTCGTTTGATTGAGTTTTCGTTCGACTAGTAATTAAATTAATTGACTCTATCCTAATTTAATAACGCATATGAGGAAGATAAAACTCCATTCTCTGCTGCTGAATGTGCTACATGCCCGAACGCTCGCTCGCATCTGCCAGCAATTTAAAATACACTCAAAGGATTTGCATGGTACCTTCAACTATCGATGCTATAATGTTATTTTAACTTTGCGGAAAAATTCTCGGCACCTAGTCGCCCCACTAGAGTTAAAACCCTGAAACAGATAATTGTACACTCATATTTATGTGTTTACACAAATATTACTTACCTCAAAAATCAGGAGATGTGTGTACGTTTTAATCCAAACTTAATTATTTATGTCTTGCGGTAATATTAGGCCGCTTTCAATATAATCTTTCCGGCTTCCTTTACAAATTACGTTGAAAATTCCAAAGACATGAGTTGGTAAGTAACCTCTTCTCAATCATTATTTTCCTCCTAAACATAATACAATTTTATATCATTATAGCTATAAAATAACTCTACATAACTAAGATTGAATTGGCACGATTGCATTTTAACAATACTTTAACCGTAAAAAACAACTACGCCATTACGAGAAATGACTCTACAATTAATGTTTACCTGCTAAGAAGCAAACGTAAATTTACGTAATTATTTAATATCTAAAATACTCTATACAACTACTAAGATTTAACGGATATCATAACATATTATCAATGTCCGTACCGTTAAAATACTCGCCATTTGAAGAAAGGACACTACTTTATGGACTTCATACTCCCAAATGTGTAATTTGACGCGTACATTTTTGTTTACTAAATTGTAGATTTTTAATACTTTCAGAAGAAACGTGTAAGTCTAATTCCATTTCTGGAAACATTTGTGAACTATTTCACACAACGTAACTTTTTTTTAATTACACAAACAAAATGTAAAATTACCCAAGAATTTTGTATGTAATTTTACACTATTTTTTACAATGCGAAGGGACGGGCCTTTCTCATTTCTACTACAGAAAAGTTTTGCCAAAGTTTTAACGTAATTACACCTAATAAATTCTCACAGGCACAAAAAAAATCGTTATTATCCAAGTCGTGGTGTTATCAACAAACTGTTTGCGTTTTGATCCGTTATATTATCTTGGGAAACGTTATGTGGGATAGTGATAACCAACGAATATTTGTGCAACGATATTTGAAGGCCCCGTACACACCGGTCAAACCAAGGGCAACCAGATTCGTTGGGCTTGGTTGGGACAGTGTGAATGCGAAACCACGCCCAATGGAAATCTTCCAACACATTGGTTGGCGTTGATTGAGGTTCCGTCAACCGACGGTATGTCCAAGACAGTTCGCTGGTTCTATAGTTTACATTCGCTTCCAACGTTGGCCGGGTGTGGAAGGCACTCTCAATGCCAAGCATTGGCAGCCGACATTTCATCGAATGTGCTGGCTTGTGTTGGTTGGCCTTGGCTTACCCGGTGTGTGTAAATATTCATACGAACAACTAAAATGGACCTGTGCCAAAGTTAATTCGAAGGAATCAAAACGGAGACATAGTAAATTTTTGCCGGACCATAACTGGTTGTATACTGCAAACCCGCATTCAAATCACCCATTTTGTTACACCTAATTGCGTATCTCCAGGTTTCGCGAAAATAAACACACGCACGTAAAAAACTTATTTATAAATTTACCACACCAATGGGTAGGAGTGTTAGGAAAGTAGATATGATAAAATTGTTTACCCATGCATCAATGACAGCGTTCATATGCATTTTCACAGTTGTTACCAGACTTGTACACAGGATGGTCCAAAAGTCCCGCATCATAAGAACAACAACATAGAGTAAATTTGGGTGAAGTAAATCATAGAATGTGCTCAATATGATTGCCTGAAACATCAAAAAACAGATACAGGCAATCATATGTTCTGCAGTGCAGGATAATCTCGACACGCTGTTCAATAGTCAGCATGGTTCACCTGCAACGTGAAGAACACAACTGCTTATGATGCAGGAGTTTTGGGCCATCCTGAAGTAACAATGCTAAACGATGGCTCCGTATACAAGCTGAAGTATAGTAAGCCCACGTTTTTATGGATGAAAAACTTCCCATTGCCGCTTATAGGTCACTCGAGATAAAGTAAGCACTTTTGAAGCCCAAGTCACCTTTTTCCCTTTCAGGAAAAAATAATTTCCAACCACATTTTAATATAAACAAAGCAACTTAAGTAATATTCAACGATTGAAGATTGTACTGCATTCAAAAGTTAACGTTTGAGTTCCGAATAAATCATATATTTTAATGATTATTCTAGACAGGACAGACTTGAAGAGTAGGCCTACTCACTTTATCGTAAGCTACCTATAGAAAGTTTTTTTTTATTACAATTTAGTAAACAGCTTCGAACACCACGAAATTATACACACACCTAAAAACGTTCCTTCACAATCAAGAAGAGGGCGACTGCAGGAGTGTTGGAGTTTGGACGCAGACTGACTCGTGTGGAGTTGGGCTTCACGTCTCGTCGACAGCAAGGTCATTAGAGATTGTAACCCAACTTGGTGCAATGACAGGAGCTGGAGTCGACCATTACGGCATTACCTTTGTTAAGGAACCATCCCAGCATTCGCCTGGAGCGATTTCGGGAAACCATGGAAAACCGAAATCAGGATGGTCGGAGCCGTGGATCGAACCCGATTCCTCCTGAATGCGAGTCTAACGTGTTATCGTATGGCCACCTCGCTCGGTACTCGTGTGCGGAACTGATGCGAATGGTGAGAGATAAAATGAGGAAAGACGATTAACTGTTTCCGTAAAAGTTTTCAAAATAAGACATCTTGATCGTAACATTTATCAGTGAGTGGCCTAATTTGGAAATCTATTCGTAAAAATAGGAACTGTAAATACTATGTGCAAATATTGAGTGGCATATTTGGAATGATGGAATATGTGTTATGTGTGTGCTGTTTTACTGATAATTTTAATTTGTAAATAAACTAGAAAAATTAATTTAGTGTTTTAATGGAATCTATTCTGAATCTCCATTAATTTCTTTCATTCATTTATTTAGAATCCCGTGGAACATATACAAGTTATGGAACTTAGTCAAGTGGAATACAAAATACACAAGAAATGAAGACATGTAAATACAAATACACAATAAACAAAGCAACACTAATAGGCAGTATAGACATACTACCTTCTATACAGAAGAAACATAAAATAATAATATATATTATATATATATAGTAAGTACATATTTACAGTTTGGTACATTTACAAACACAAGACATTCAAATTTCATCAAACTACCTATAATTCATAGTCTGTAATATTATAACAGGCTTTATCCAAGAGGTACCAAAATAGTTATATAGAAAGCACTCAGTTTGAATAGAATAAAATAGTTACCTGACTAATGCCGGATGAACAATTCCTTTTTAAACAAATTATACTGTTCCATTTTTTTATAGAACATGGCCATACTCAAGAGAGAAACTTGAAACAATACAGCTTTCATTTTTGAACCATTCTGTGCAATAATCATAGTGTTGCGTGCCTTGTTCCTGGAGGCCAGTGGTCGGCGGCTGTTTCGTTAACACCTTGAGGGCTGGCCGATGATTCAAAGCCCGGGTGGCTCATAGTGGGAATCCCGCCGAAACTACGTCATAGATACCTGTCCCAACTGCGTCTTAACCCTTCGAGGGCGGCCGACGTGACTACAAGCACATCCGAAACATGATGAAATATCAATTTTTAGACCCCTGTAATGCGGGGAACACCCGACTGTCTGGGCTAGTATAAAAGCACATAATCGGCACATTTGAGGAGAGTTCGCTATTGGTAGTGCTAGAGGAAGGTGCTACACCTGTGGAGAGAGACTGGTGAAGACATCTTGGTGACGTCAACGTCTACTGTGAGGCGGCAGGCGGCTACCTTCGGAGCAGTGTTTGGCAATACAAGAGGACTGCTGCGGCGGGCTGACAGGCGAAGAGGAGGTGCGCGACGGGAGTCGAACAGAAGACCTCAAGAGTGAAGACAGCGGTGCACTCGGGGTGCTGCGCAGCACATGGTGAGCCATCACCATTTCGGACTGATAAGGTTGTACATTGTCATTATTAGGAATACTGTTGATTGGATATATGACTGAATTTTATTGTGATTTATAGTGTTTAATTAATTGATGGTAGACTTTTCTTGTGCTTTAATTGTCAAAGTTAATTAACGTGTCTGTGACACAGGAGTAATTGTGTGCATAACTAATTGTGTTGTGAGAGTTCTAGTTG
>PNEQ01098460.1:0-24189 GCA_003012365.1 Medauroidea extradentata
AGAGGAAGCAGGTAACTCTATGGTGGAGAGGAAGAAGGTAACTCAATGGTGGAGAGGAAGCAGGTAACAACTGCGGAGAGTAAGCAGGTAACTCAATGGTGGAGAGGAAGCGGGTAATTAAATGGTGAAGAGGGAGATAGGAACTCAATAGCAGAGAGGGAGGGGTGAACTCAATGGGGGAGAGGGAGAGGTGAACTAAATGGTGGAGGGGGCTGCGGTGGCAGAATGGTCAGACTATTCGCCTTCCACCAAGGCTATCTGGGATCGATTCCCGGCAGGGTCGGTCCCCGGATTTTCGCATGTGGGAATCGTGCCGGACGATGCTGTTGGTCGACAGGCTTTCTAGGGGATCTCCCGTTACCCCTGCCCATTCATTCCGGCACTGCTCCATCCTCCCCTCATGTCACCACTCTCCAGCGCTGAAGACCTCAATGTTAAGCGCTCACCTTACTCACTCACTCAATGGTGGAGATGGAGTGGTGAATTAAATGATGTGGAGGGAGGGGTGAACTGAATGGTTGAGAGGGAGGGGTGAAGTGAAGGGAAAAAAGAGTTAGAGAAGTGAGAGGGAAAGAGAAGAGGAGCACCTAGACTGGAAATAGAAGCAGTAGGAAGGAGAAGTGCTGGTTCATTTTAGATGACCTCTTTGTTCTTGAATGCTTCACTTTTTTCTTCAAATGTCATGTGGCAACTTACCATCAGGCACCGTGTTGCACTCTTGTTTCAAATCATAACTGCTGCAGATTTTAACCAATATTTGCAGTTTTTTTTTTTTTGTTTTATCTAATGGCATACAAGTTACACGCAGTAAGACTACAAACCATTTTTTTACTGCTGAGAAATCACAAACTTATTGTTAATCATTGTTATAGCAATTTTAAAAAATTACTTTTGATGGTTCCTGAGAACGGCTTCATAAAAATCCATACGCGTAAAATCTGGCTTTTACTGTACTTCCATTCCATAGGAATATACATACTAATATGAATTTCTACATGTCTGGCAATCAATATGCTTACTGTATTCAATAGTTGATGTTCTGTGACACCTACATGAACACATTTAAGTTTTAAAAATTTTCCCTGGATATATTTTATAGTTCAACAAATAAAGAGAACGTGTACTGAAATATCTTTGTGTTTAAAGGTTACTTCCAAAACTACATGAAAAACAGTTTCCTGGTACTTTTACAGTTTTACAATTCACCTCGCCATAGTTATAACGAAAAAGAGTTTATTGCAGAGAAAAATTTTTAACTCACCAAAAGGATCACAAGGAGCGCCCTTGAAAATGATGCGGTAGTTTGTAAGAAATATGGCACCCTCTGCAGGTAGGAACGGTGGACCACCAAGCACGCCGCCTGTGCCTTCTTCTCGACCATCGGACAGAAGGTACACTCGCAGACCCTCCATCAAAGCTACTTCTCCCGGCAACATGCTGGGTGTCAGGATCTTGGGCTGCAAGCACACACACAACCATGACACGGTCATTGCGTCTGCGTTCACAACTACACTACACATAGCATCTTACTTCTTACAGCTACCTGCATAACTGCATTCACGAGTATAGTACCTGAGATTACTATAAATTTTAGACTGAAATGTTCTATCCGTGTAGGTAAGTACTGTAAACATAAAAACACTGATGAGCAACATATTTTTTGCATACCCGTGCAAAATGTGTCATCAGTGTTTTTATGTTTACTTATCTGAAAATACAAATTAAGTAGTGCTGCACTATGTACTTCTGCATTTATAACTTAACCTTATATGTAAACTTCTGCATTTCTAGCTCCACTTTATCATAAATATTAGATTATTGGTCTATATTCATCCCATTTATTTAATATCACAATTAATGCACTCTGGAAAACGCCAATCAAATTACAATAATAAAGTCTACCTAATGGTGATCAAACTCATACCGTATTTTTCTGCATATAATGCGACCTCGTATATAGTGCGAATGGCAATTCTGAACCACTCAAATCGGAAAATAAAATTGCATGGCCATATAATGTGATACACTGAATGCTGTGCGCCGAGGCGGAAAGCAGCAGAGGGAAGGAATGATGCCGACTAGTAACGGTAAACAAGAGGACGGGAAGCGAGTCTAGAGTAGGAGGCGGCGGTTGCAATGCAGAAACTATGACGTCAGTGTTGTTGCCACCATTGCCAGAACTAAGCTACACCAGTAGCCCACGTCAGCTTAGCTGGCGTCAGGACTGGCTTTGCATGTATTGCACCTACATTGTGTCAACATGGTTATAATAGAAGCACCACTGGAACGATTTTAACAACATTTTATATACGTTCACGCTATTGCTACCTCTCAACAAAAAAATAATAAAATTTCAAAATAATACGGTTTTTCGAAAAACAGAAAGTTTCAATTTTTTTCTTTTCAAAAACAAACATTTTTTGCAGTACTATATTCTCAGCGACGTAATGTCAATATCTTATAAACTAATTTAAAAAGTTTCACATTTATACCTTAACGTATACGGTAACATTCGTGGACGAATGACGATGCCGTGTTGATTATTCATCTGCTTACGTGAAACTAATGCACGCGTTAAAACAATGGCACAGTATACGCACTTCGAAACATCGCCTCTCGTGGCGTATTTTCATACGAGGAAGAAAATGTGTACGAACAAAAGAAAATAATTCTCATCTGAATGCTAAGTTATATAAATAACGCTATCTTGCAAACATAACAGGGCTGCGTTGGACGTTGGCCTCTAGCGTGGACTGGTACCACCAGGAGACAAAGGTGGCACGTTTTTCTTTGTGTGTACACGCGTCGATATAGAGTCGACTCAGCGCAAGTATCGATCTCCACGTATCGCTGTGAAGCCTGCTCCGTCAGGATTATCATTTCCGAGTTTTGCGGCAAGAGCGCACCACCAGATGTACGGGACGCCGCGTACAATCAATTTTCTCGCAACTCTTGATGTTCACTTCCGAGCGCGCCACGAGTTGTTTACGTGACGCATTTCGCATACGTACTGTCGTTTTTCTGTCATAACGTACGCAACCGTAAAAATGCTCTCGTATTAAATAATTAATTAACGTTGTATTTAATACAGAAATTTACGGTGCACAAAAATACTGTCGTTATGGCAGTATTTTCATCTTAACGAGGTTCCGCTGTACCCCCCTCCCTCCCAGCCTAGACACTGCGTCGCGCAAAAACGGCATATAGGCAGACCCTGGGGTAATTTATCCTTTTGCGCACCAATATAATGCGAATAGTCATTTGGGACCACTGAAATCAGCAAAAAAATTATCGCATTATATGCAAAAAAAATACGGTAACTGAGAACTCTATAACGCACTAATTACAAAAAGTTCCTGTAACAAAACTTTTAAGCTCAATTTACTTCGTCAAGATTAATGAATAAAATATGCAAGTGTAAAAAATACAAAATGCAACACACTAAATTTTGTAGCAAACCTGGTTTTCATAATTTACAAATAAACAACACATGTTTATTTGATAACAGACGTAGTTATCATTAAAATTTTCTGTACAACTTTAGATTCTATGGAATATTGTTTTTAGAGGTACAATTAACGAAAGAGTAAGATAATACCCTATTTAAATTTAGTCTCGTGCAGTGCACAAGTTTCAAGAGAACATCCAGTATGCTGTCTGGATTCTATATGACCAACAGTGAAAGGTAATAGAGTTCAAATGGTTTTGGGGCATAAAGTAAAATACACACAATCTTCAAGTTAATTATGTAGTTTGCAGATATCTCAATCCCTTATTTAGCGTGACTTTAAACTGCGTGAATTTACTGTAATTACAGAGACATTTATTTTGTTGTCAGTGTTCCAAACAACGTAAAAGTTAATTTTAATTAACGTAAAATTATCGAGTGAACAAAATGTGTATGTTAGTACATCTCTGTACAGACACAACGTGCATCATCATGATTTGACATCATTATGTATGGTTTGAAAATAAAGAACTCACATGCTCTGGCACTCAGTTTGAAACAAATTGCTATTCTACCTTTACAAGCTCCAGAGATCAAATTAAAAATAGCATATCTCTTTGGGACCAAACTACAAGTAATAAGCAGAGCAGATGCTCACAAAGGACATCTAAATTTCATTCATTTTAGTTAGTGTGAATACAGCTTTTTTTTTATTTAAAAATTGTGTTTGAATATGTTACATTAATTTAAATATTTTATATGAGGAAAAATATGTTTCTCTGTCATTTTCCAAGACTATCAAAAATAATTTGCAGTTTTCCAGTGGTCTTTGTTTTTATTTGTGGTGAGTACATTTGGAAATGAACTGATGCAACTTGTGATGTGTCCAAGAGCACAACAGCGGACAGTAGCCAATCACATGGTTTAATGGTCAACAGCCTCGAGCAGGCTGTGTGCTGCGCACCAACTGAATCACACCAATATGTTTACATTTCTATAATAAGTCACCATAGTTCGTTAAATTTACCTAAGTTGAAAACTAATAAATTCCTTTCATGATGCTTTAATGATACACTATAACAACAATTAATAGGCAATTTGGAACACAATAATACATTCACTCTTAGTCTGAATTAAGAACAATGCTTCCCAATACACAATTTTCATTAATTTTCACAATTTTTCAGAATGAATTAGTCATGTTAAATGAAGGACTGGTGTATAACATAAGCTGACAAATGTATTGTATACTTGTTGGAGAGCACAATATTATGCACACGCAACACAAACAACACTGAACCATTCAGCAGAGACGGAACTGACATTACCTTCTGTATGGGCGGCAGCCTCTTAGACTCGCGATGAACTGCCTCCAGCGTCTCAATATGCATGTGCACTACCCCTGGCACCATCTGGTGCAGGCAGCGGATATGCTCCGCAGACACTGCCCCCTCTGTGCACACCTTGTCCACAAACCGAGACACCAAGCGGATAACTGTGGACCCAGTCTCCCCTGGGTCCTGCTCCTCGAAGCCCGACTCTGCGTCCACGCTATCAGACTCTGCCATGCTGATAACACACCACCAGTCATAACACGTGCCAACCCATCTCCACAGTTGCCTTAGTCTAACACGTCTATCTGCACACACAGTACTTAAAGTCCTCAATTAACATCAGGGTGAGGATTCTCGAAACAATGACGTGAACAGAAACAATGGAAATGATGCATCATCCAACTGAAAACGTTTTAACTAATCAAATATATACAGCATCAAAACTTCATGAACCAAACCCCTTAAGATAAAAACTGGATTGGCTATGCACTTATTTTAATTAAGGTCATACATGAGTTAAATAAGTTGATCTGCAGAAGGCACGTTGTAAACAACTGTTGGTTACATTGTACCTGTTCTTACAGCAATATACTTTCTTTTTTCCAGTTTCCTTCCTTTAATATGTTTGTGAGAAAGTTTTTGTAAACAAGTTCTTATTACAGATGGCACTGCTGATCTAGTTTACTTCTTCCCTACATGTATAAGGATTAAAAGAAAAAGGACTTTTCTGTAATATTTTTAGAAAAATTTAACTACAGAAATTTGAAAGCTAAATTAACACATATGTAGTAAATTATTACAATACCTACTACGAAACATTATATATTTGTGTGTATGAAACAATGTAATGTTAACAACTAATCATATTTCAAACTAATTTTGGTAAAGTAACGGATTAACTTCCTGTGTGTTTCACATTTGGAAACATTCGTAGAATAGCTGCATAGAAACTCTGAACATGTTCAACCGGCTAATTATATAATCAAATAAAAGTATCAATGTTTAAAGAATGTGACGCGACTCCGACACGTCCACTTATAAATTACGTATGTTAACGCTCGCCCCCGATTTTTAACACTTTACCATTTAGGCCTAAGGGCAGTAGTATTCGTCCGCACCGTTGCCGATCGCCATATTGCCGTTTATTTTTATGTAAGGATAATATATAAGCATGTAAGGTTATGAAGACGAAGCTTTATTTGTTAAACAGTACATATTTACTTAAGTGCTTATACAATGTTTATTTTCCATGTATAACTGCATTTGCAACATTTGTTAACCTGTACCAGTGTTTGATTACAAAATACGGCCGAGCGCCAACCAGTAGTGCCAATCCCGTGCAAAGACTCTGTAAAGTTCATTAAAACGGCGATCGCTGGAAATATGGACGTAAATATAAATTGTACTTGTTTGTTATTGCTTAAAAATGTGCTTTATTATTATTTTTAAGTGTTCTTGTGTGTTAATTATAGTGTTAAACGGCAATACGAGCATTTATAATTCAAGTTGGGAAGTTTAGTTGTGTAATAGAGTAACTTTGTGCCACAAGAGAGTATTTGTGTTGTGCGAGTGTGGCACACCTGTAGATGCAGACAGCCTCGAGCGGCACGGCGGCTATTTTGATAACTGTACTTTCAGCCCTCCTCAGGGGTATATAAGGCGCGCGCTGTGCCCAGCTAGTCAGTCGTCAGGGGCTCGGCCTTCGGGCCGGGCCAGCCTGGCACTCCTCCTCCTTACCACGAAAGGGTTGCTTCCTGAAAAGGGAGCCTAAGCCAGCCCTCTCATCTTCCATGGGTTGTTTCTTGAAAAGGGAACCTAAACCCACCTACCTACTTACCTACTTACCTTGGGTTGTTTCCTGAAAAGGGAACCTAAACCTGATCCCACCTTTACCTCAAACCCTCATTATAGCCAGGACGACTTGGTGAGTAAGCCTAGCCTGCGCATTCATGTTTGAGATGAGACCTACCCTTCTTAGCAAGGCAACCTAACCTACGAGCTCTTCAAGCCATGATGCCTAGTATTTTGTCTCCATGCGCATTGCCAGTTATAAAGTGTTATCATGCACTTCCCCGGGATCAGAGAGATCGCTGTATAATCACCAGTAAGCCAGTATTTGTTGTCAGTCAAGTATTGTCAATGACTGCAGGGATAAAAGAGATGATCGCCACACATTCTCGGCCACGAGCAGACCTTAATTATTGTCTAGTATTCGAACGGACAGGAGTGCCATGTAAAACTGTATTCACCAGAATATGCCCTGTGGTAATTTATGTTGTCATTGTCAATGTGTCATATCTTTAGTTCGTACCCATGTTGTCCACCTCATATTGAGACCCCAGTGTAAAAATGTATGACATCAGATTGTGATTGACTCAAACCCTGATTGTATATGTTGTACCAAAGAAAGTATCATATTCATCAGGCTGTGACAAGTACTGTAACATGTGTTCGTGAATATAAACACCCTATGCCTTTCTCCTTTCATGAGATCACCTTGTGTACCAACCTCCTAATATCCAACAAGGCGAGTGATATCTGCCTTACCGTCTAATTATATAAAGATGACGCCCTGTGCTAGCGAGGTATAGAGTTTTTCCTTGTTGGCTCATCCAGTAGTCACTCGCTGGATCGAGGATAGCTCTACTACAAACTACTCTAGAAGGATCACACCAAACTCTCATGATCACTAACCTAAAGACCTTCTAGAAATACACACTTGCAACCGAGTGCAGCGGTGGACGAAACAAGCCAAGTGCATCAAATGTTTAACCACAGTACACTCACATTAACTACTTCAGTAATGGCCTTGTTTACTTACAAAAATGTTTACAAGGTCACAATATTAGCGATGCATAAAGTTCTAGTATTAACAGCCACAATTTCATCCGAACGAATACCTTGGATCCGCACTTTCGTCACGTTAAATTCTGAATTGCAGACTAAACAAACATCTGAAAATAATGTTTCCCCACGTTTTGACCATTTTAATTCATGTTCCCACTCTTTGCGACATCTGTAAGGTTTCACAATATTTATTGTTTCTTTACTTAAGGAAAATAAGAATTATTAACTTTCCTGCAGCAAACATTTTATGTAAATATACGGCACGGCGTTAAACGTAAACAAACAGCATTACACACTGTCATAGATGTATGCACGGTAACTAGGTAGACATCAAACTTTTGCTGCCACGATCGCGGTGATCACTGTCCTAGGAAGGCGACGTGATCACCACTGCCGCCATCTTGTGTATATCGGGTTGTTCCGTTAGCGAGTATCACTTCACTTCGAGTGCCAAGTATATGATGATGAGTATCTGCGAGAGTATATCTATGGCCACGAATGTGACGCCACACGTGAATATGTAAATGTTTACGTTGAAAACATACAATTATTCTTTCCGGTATATTTATTTTAACCTTTAAATATCTGCGAAAACGGAAAAATCCTTTACACTACGTTATGTTTGCAAGTAGAAATAGCCTTGTTACCGGCTCATATTATTTTAAGAAATTGTTCAAAATTCACTATTCGAAATTACTCAAATACTTTAAAATTTGGGAATCTGGTATTCGTTTTTCGAATACAAATAGTACAGATTTACTATTCTAAAAATATTCGAAATTTCGAATATTCGCACACCCCTAGAAACAGAAAACCGAAATATGGTAACATAACCTTCGAAAGTGTTTGGACAAAAACAAACACATCAGCAACAAAAGTTATGGGGTATAAAAAGGGTTTTGTGCATTCATACCTGTTAGCCTATTACCATTAAGGTAATCCAGGTAAACATAACCCCAACTCAATACCATGACCGAAAATAGGAATTATTTTTGAGTTTACTTTCTATGATTCGGCATTTAAATATTTTATGAATACGTTATGACTGTAAACACTCAGTCAGCAATGTTACTTATTATCAAAAAAATACCTATTATTGAAACGGGAAATGGGATGAAACAGCTACCTATTGATATAATCACAATGTGACAATCGATACTTCAAGAGAGATATTGCGAGACAACAATTGTTTAAATAGTACCAAATTTGTCGGTATATAGGACGACCCCGCATATAAGACGAGTCATGGTTTTGAAGGTACAAAATCTTGAAAAAAAGTAAATTACTATTTTTGAAATTCCAGACAGAAAAATATTTTTTTTCCTTTGCCTGAAACATTAAAAATTTAGTTTATATATTTTCAATGCATTTATTGCCGGCATTTAAACATTATAATGTACACATAAACGAATAACATTGGCTACTACTGCCTTCCGCGCGCCCAAGAGCCAAGGAAATGCACGGTGGTGGCCGGCGATATCTCCATTTGCCGGCAGGTGTGAGCGACTTGGCAACGCCGGACAGAGGCACACTGCGCACTACATGGCAACGCCGGGAAACAACAGCTGCTTGCAAGGTCATCGCATTCCTGTGCGCTATTGTCCGCCAGCCTAGCGCTAGACAGACACATGAATGTGTGGTACGGTACCTAGATCCTCGTTTTTTCCGCCCGAGAGTCTTGTGCTTGCGAGACGAAGGATGAAAGCATACGGACCTAGATCCTCATTTTCTCCGCCCGAGAGTTGTAGGCTGGCAAAACAAAGTACTGTATCTCGGCACAAGCTCGCATCGATCGCCGCTTCGCTGCGAGGAAGTGTCCTTTATTATGAATAACGCTCATCAAAATTTTGTACCGTAAATTTTATTAAAATAAACAGGGCACTCGTTTTCATTTGTGACGAAAAACGCAATTCCTTGAAACATCATACAACTCCACAGCTTACAGCTTAGCTTTCAAACGATTTTTGGCTACCAAAAATTTTTGCACCCTCATATAAGACGAGTAGCAATTTTTGAGGGCCAAAAATATGTAAAAATTGTTATGCCGGCAAATACGGTACCGTTACAATTTTACTAAGTTATAGAAATGTGCGGCAGTAAGTGATATAAACACTTGGCTTTTGATATATAAAAATGAACTGTGACGACCCAGAAGAAAAGGATGAGCACGGTCATGGTGGTAATGTTAATAGTCATGGAAAAAGAAACAAGGCCTATGGAAATACTTGTAGTTGGTAAATGCAAACACAGCTAAATGTTCCCATAGTGAAAAGAGATATAGCACTCCAACAGGTAGATAACAATTTATTTTAGAATAAACTAGTTGAATAAAAGGATAGAAGGTCAAGGTACTCACATGCTGAAGAAGCTGGCCTAGCCAGAGAAATGCCGCACAACCGTGCACCAATGTGTTCGTCCTTTTAAATTGTGTGTAAAACTATCAAAAGTACCAGCCGGGGTTCCTCAACCTTCTGTCCTTTTATTTAATTGGTTTAACCTAGCGGCCAAAGCTTTCTTCACATATGTACATATATTTCAGAATATTTTATATTAGAAAAATTTTCTTTATTTATAAAGATTTTCAATAAATTTGGTTTGTATTAATAATTTTTAACATATTTACACTGAATTAAAATCAACATCACCTAACATAAACATCGCCAAGTTTTTGTGTCGGCCAGCTGAAGCCCACTTTCTTAAAACACAGTAAATTCATGAAAACCAGATAGACCATAGTCTTCTATATAATGATGGGACTGTATATTTACATGGGAACATTTCTTAACAAATTTCACATGGCATGGACGTGAGTCAGTACCTGTTGGTAATGCTGTTGCTGATGCGTTCCTCATCGAAGGCAGTGTCCTGCTTGTGGTTGCGACCACTGCTGTCCAAGGGCACCAGCAGGTACACCATTCTGTTTGCATAATGTATGGCCTGGCTGTACAGCGTCGACTCTTCGCTGCTCACCAGCTCTTTCTGCTTGTCTGAGAACAATAACATGTGCACTGCACAACATATCAGCAACATCACTCTAGACCAAGTAAGGTATTAGTCTAAAAATAAGACAACGTATGCAAATTATACATTTCTCTTTGGTCTACAGCCGGTATGGAAAACCCTATATGCCAGCATGCTAAACAGTCGCCCACCAATGCATTTTGAATGCCCACGGAAAGCTGAAATATTTACGCTATAAGTGGAACCTCTTTAATACAAACCAAGGGACCACAATGTTTGCACTATGTACATAATAATGAGGCTTCCATTAACAGGTGTTTACAGACATTTTAAGTATATTTTTTCAGGCTGTTTATCCCCAAAATATGTACAGTCGTATCATTATCATGGCTCCTTTCAACCAGAGAACTTGATTTTACATTGTTATATGTACGTATAAAGGAAACTATTTCTTAGCATTAAAGTCAGTACTTAATTTCTCATTTCATTCCAAGGGGAAAGAAAAATCATTTTGTAATAATGAACTGTATTAACAGGCATTGTACCTTACCCTGACAATAAACTGTAATTTGATAATTGGCAATGTTCTTTTCTAAATACAATGAAGACTGTGTTAGCACTTCAAGAGGATAATGAACAGTTCAGAATGAGCGATTATGTTACCTTCTGCAAAGACTGTCTCTATCTGCCTCCACTGAGTATTTATTTTTATGTAAATTGGCTGTGTGTTTCAGAGAGGAATGGACGACTTGAAAAGAGGCGGAGCTTCAGTCTGGTGTAGGATACAATTCATATCTCCATGGATACCGTAACCGAACATAAACTTCATTTAAGTGTTTGGCTTCACATGTCCCGGATGATACGTGTCTCAAGAAAATTGATTATTTGTTTGGAATTTGCAGCTTTTTCAGGTAAACATTGATCTTAAGCATTTGTGTATCTTAACCATGAAATTGAAACTATTAATTGTTACCCTTGCGTGCAAGTCTATGAGTGCACAAAAGTGTGGCCACCCGTGGTCATGAGCGAAAAATTAGATTTTCCTGCAAATAAAATGACTACACTAGACCCCTGATTTTCCGAATACTCACAGTCCTCTCATCGCATTCGTAAAATTGACAGCGGCTTGTTTTGCCTCCCCCCCTCCCCTACCGACCTTAATGTAAAATTTTAAAATTGTATTTTTTCTGCAAAGTGTCTCTAGTCGGGCCTCGACTTCCGTTGCATTTTGCGGGCAATTAATTAAAGTAATAAAATAAATATAAATTGATATCAGTAGCCAGACGTCCCACTGTTGAGCGGGTAGATATGACAGACCCTTGTCCCCAAAAATGAGAAAATCGAGATTCCGAGTGTCTCTTCTCGAGCGAATAGCCCGACTTTCGTAGCATGTAACGGAAAAATAATGCAAGTGATAGCTGAAATATAAATTTATATTAATAGGCAGACGTCTTACAATTTAAAGAACACCGCTAAACAATAGATACGACAGATCCTTGTCCTAAAAAAAAGAGAAAACGCGGAACTGTATGAATGTTCACAAGATGGAAGATAAGATAATGGCAGCGTAGCATATTCTGACGTTCAATGTTCCAAAAACGCCATTTTGTGACGTTCTTACTTATAATCGTCAAGAATTACATGTATAAGTGGTTGCAAATAAACACTTTCACAGCCAGTTTATGCGGTAAAAATAAATTAGGAGTTCCGTGATTACGTAATACACGAATATCTATTTATTTTTCAAAGTTTGACAAACCCATAGTGGAGACAAATGTTTCTACACGTGGTTAATAGGTAGCGCTATTATAGTGCTCACTTGTGAAATGTACGTTTTACGACATGCAGTAACACATTGTTTAAGCAAATTATGCACATCATTAAAAATCGAAAACTTTATTAATTTTAGATTAGAACCCATGAAACTAATAATAGAGCCCCGATTTAACAAACTCGGGAATAACGAACACAGCGATTAAATGAAAAAAATTTTAGGAACATTCAAAAAATAAAAAAAATTTATTAAATAACGTACTGACTTTGATAAAATTGAATATTAATTGTAAGTTGAGTCCTTTAAAAATACTAGCACCGATCGCCGTATACATTTTTTTCACCATAGAAAAGCTTAAAACATCTGTCAAGCAACAAAAAAAAATTTCTTAAAATTCGTTGAAAACTTTGGTTGCGGGAGTGATTTTTAGATACGTACGTGCGGGTGCGGCCAAGAGAACGACACTGTGTTGCATAACAAGCGCACGCCTAGATCTTCAACCTGGCAGCTGGCGAGTGAACGAGCATCTAGGTACCCAGTCTCCAGTGCGGCAGTGGACAGCACAAGAACTAATTCACAGATAGTGCTTCACGTCTCCGTTAGAATGTGCTCCAGTGCCACGAGCTCTATGGATTAATTCTATTCACGAGCGCGGCTTCATACAAGCTGCAATGGCCGCCGCCGCTCATATTTAATTATTATTTTACAGTTGTCTCGCAAACTTTTAGTTCAGTTTTCATAAAAAAAAAATTTTTTACTATCCATTTATGGGATTTTCCTTAATTTTGTTGGTGGAGCGGGCCGGAGAGAGGCGGAAATATTGACGGCTAGGCGGTGTTAGTCATCACTTCTCATATGTTGATGGCGCGCACAAGGACAGCCTAACTCACAGTGCGCACGCTCGCCGAGCGTTCCACTAGAAGTTTTTTTTTTTTTTTCTTTCCCCCCACGGCTGTGGCTTACCTATTGCGGTAAATGCGTTTTGCTATTGTTTTTCCAATATACTTTTTTATATTTACATTAAATTCCAACGAAACATGCCCGAGGATTAAACTTTTTTTTGGGTGTGGGAGAGGGGAGGGGTGTGAATTCGGATTAAACGAAACATCGATTTAGAGTAAACATTTTCAGGTCCCATGGCATTTAGTTAAATTGGGGTTCTACTGTACTACATATTGGTTAAATTGTCGTCATATTTTTTGCATCTTATTCTGCAAAGTCAAAGATTTTACAAACTCATTCTAGGGAATTGCGAGACATGGTAAAATTGATACTAGCTGCCCACATCCACCAGTAACTTGCATTTAACAAATATAAACTATGAACCCACCAGAATCCAATGTCGGCCACACCCTCATCTGCTCCGCAGCAATCTCCAAAGCTGATGGCTCCTGAGCTCGTACAAAACCTGACCTGCGATCCTTCCATGGGAACTCCTTGTTCTGTAGAGCATTCACAAAAGTATACCATCAAACACTCATATAATACTGTACAACATAAATAAAACTGTTTATAACAAATATCTCCTCAAATATTGCACACCTATTATCACTGGTTACTTAGCTCAGCACCAAAAAATTCATAATTTTATAATTGTACCAAATACTGTCCAACTCTAAGAAGAATACAAGACCTACTTTGGGATACCTGGCACAACTAGGTTCGGAGTCAATTTTGTCCCACTCCATGGTACAAGTTGGGTGCCGAAGTGTCCCCAGGCTAAATTTGGTTTAGTTCACTACAGTAATACACGTGTGAGAAATTTTAGTGATATGAGTCTGCTGTTGGCAGCTCTGTAGGCCTGTCACTGTAACACTTTACATTAATAGCAATTTCCCACAAATAAAATATTTTGATTTCATAATTTTCATACAGCACATGTCAAAGTAGCGATCTGACCATTTTTGCTACTATCCCAAAGTAAAAACTATTTAAACAATACAAATGAAATAATTTAGAAAGAAAGTAAATGTATAAAGCTACAAAATGACACCTCTTAAATTAACGCAAAATTTGTTTGTATTAAAAATTAATTCTTGAATGTACCAATATTTCTGAATATCTTTGAGTAACTGTATCTTTAAAACATGACTTGTAAAATACAAATACCTGCGAAGTTTCTTCTACAGTATAATCTTACGAGTATGGGATATTACGAGACATTCGTAATTACGAGTGTTTTGTAATGCACAGTCAGTTTGTATATACCGTTTATTGTAAAAATGTTCAGTAATAACAAGTGGTATCACGAGTGGTTCAGAAGCATCAACATACTGCGTAAAATGTTGTATTTATATTATAGGTAAGTAAACATAATAAATACAAGTGCACGTCAGAATCACAGTTTATTGGCAAACTGAGCACAGCGTGAGAAATGGCAACAGTGGAAATGCAGTTGCATCTGGCAATGCTGTTATGACTTGCTCGGCCTCAATTGTTATGGATGCCATCTTAGAACTCTAAAATGAATGCATTCCGTTGAGTGCACAGCATCGCTTGCATGCATATTGTTTTTTACTGTGATAACGAATGGTACTGCAGAATCAGTTTCAAAACTCACTACAATAATATTTTGTCCTGTATATCAAACAAGGCCCTGTCACACTGTCAAATTTTTCCTTCTAATCGCTTCAAACATAGCTGGTCAAATAATGTTGAATGGTAGTGACATAACAAAAATGTTACTATCGTGGCCATATTTACTGCAATCACACCCTTTGTAAACTGAAATATAAATTTCATTCCTCCACCATATTGAGTTGGAACGAAAATATTACTGTAGATTTAGATAAAGACAAAGCAATAAAATATAAATTAAATTAATCAATGAGTTAGATATTTTCTTTAAAAATTAGAGCTGAGTCGAACGTTCAAATTTCGAACCGAACCCGAACTTGTAGGCTAAGTTTGGTTCGGTTCAGAGAAAAACTTCTACAAAAAAAAAGTTCGAGTTCAGTTCAAAGAATAAATAAAACGATCGAGTTCGGTTCGAAAATCTGCAAACTATAAGTAATTAACGGATTTGTTGTAGAAATTTGAGTTCGTCCCAGCACTATTAAAAATATCATACTAATATTCTGAATGTAGGCTTACTGAGTCCATGCATCTGTGATTAAAATACTTAAATCTACAAATTTAAAAAAATATATATATTATTTTTTTAATTATTGCAGAAAAATTACACTTATTGTTTTTTTGTGACGTGTTCTTCCTAACCAATTTATTTTGCATCATTTACATACTGAATGGTCCTAAACTGAAATAATGTGTACCACTCTTTTACAGTTATTCTAATACATTATCAAACACATAAGTTAAGAGATCCGAGAAAATCTGACATAGAGACATGTCTTCAAACATAATTCATAGCAACTGACCAACTTGACGCATGGTCGCAGCGTACAGTGCTGTGAAGCTGCCGCAAAATGCTGCCCCTTTCCATCCCATACCTTACGTTAATCCTGCCGACTCTAGTTTATCCCCACACACATTGGTGCACTCTACTCTGACACCACATATTTTAAAACCTTCATAAACTCTTCCCTGGTTATCCTATCGCTACCCAAAACAAAGGGCAAGGATTTTTGCATATATTTTTCTATGAGACGTTTTGCCGGCTGTAAGCATGCCACCTGCAGCATAGAGGAAAACAGTAGGAGAGGTAGGAACCACCCCCCTACGTCCGCACCGTCTCTCATTAGGCGAGCGGCCGATAAATCACCACGGACCACCCCGAAGAGGATATAAAAGAGAGAGCGCAAGCTGCATGAGTCGGTTTGCAGTTCAGCTGCAACTCACAATGCTCCCTCAGCTCGAGTAAGAAGCTTCAGCTCCAGATTAGGGAGACCAGCGACCACCGGACCTCTTTAAAAGCTCCCCTCACGACCGTAAGCGCATTCGCAGCCAGCTGTTACACCATGCCGTACACAAGCCAGTTCCTGAGACGTCAAGACCTGCGTCAACCACTCTCCCTACGAGAACTAGTGCTGTAAGGCCTTCTTTTCTTCACATCCTTCTAGCTTCCTAGGAACACTGCGTTTCCAATTGTGGCTTACGTCATTAAATATTGCTCAATCCTTAACCACTCTTTACACTTTCTACTGGGAGATTGGTTTTCGGTCCGCATTAAGTATTCAAATGTCTGGGACGAGACATAAGTCGAGCACCTCCCTGGCTTCCAATAACACTCTCTGGAGGTGGCACATCCAATGTGCACTTCCCGAGCAGTGTCAGGTTTTGCCATTTGACTGGGAGATTGTAAACAGGATTAGGAACGTGCTAAGGTGCATTCCCAGCGCTCCTCTACAAGTCCGCATACCCAGCACCAATGATAAGCTCCGCCGCAATACTGGTTTTCATGCCATTCCGGCAATACTAGGGGATACAGGCTCCCTCCGCCAGCTCAACTATACTATCCATTCATTTCTCATCTCAGCTGTAGTCAGGCTATGCCTAACCGATCAGTATGGAAGCTGAAAGCTAGGCAGGAGTTTGCAAAGCTTGTTCAAAAGGTACTGGAGGTTAGGGATCCTGAGACAGGGGTGTACTAGATACAGAGGGACGTTTCCACCGCCGCCCGACATGGCACACAACTCAACGGCCACGCAATAGTTCGGCTGGCCTTGTAGTCACCCAGTGGGTCCTCATTCCTTCTCAAACTTTCCTTTCCTTTCCTTCCTTTATCCTGACTCCCGTCTAAACCACATCCTCAACCACTGTCCACCATCCGACGCAACTCCCTAGCTCAGCACCTTCGTGCTCTCCCACCCAGCGGATCAACACTCCCATTGTTGCAACCTGCTCTCATCCTCCTCTGGTTTCACCTGCTGTAGAAACATAGCCTCCAGTGCAGCACTAGTTTCCCAGACAGCACTCACTGAGAGATGGGGAAGAGTCCGATGAGGCAGACAGTGGACATCGCCCCGGAGGCAGTTCAGTCCCCAGGGTAAGGATCCTGCCGCACTACCCCCGTGCCTTCACCGACAGACTACCTGCCCCACCTGCATCAAACATTATTTGATGGAAAAACTTGTTGACTACATTTTGTCTAACATTTGTCTTCCAACTTTATTGTAAAATATAGTTGGAGACAAAAATTTGAAAGTGTGACAGGGCCTTTATACTGCAAGAAGTTACGGCTACGAAACTTAACCTGCTAGAGTTGTTTCTTAAACATGTTATGTTTGTCCGACCATCGCAACGCACGCAAGCAAATTTCATTACGCTCACTTCTTGAATGCCTCGATTTAAAATTTTACACTACCCAGCGTAACCCAAGTAAGTTCATACACTTCTTATGTTATTTTTTATACTTACAGGTTTTGATTTCTTAACCATACACACTGAAATTTCGCGAATCGCAATATATTGAAATGAAACCGAACGAAATAGACCTCAATTCGCGACAAAACCACGAAATAAAAAAAACACCGTAAAATAATACTAAAATTACTGTATTTTGTCTAAATAAAATGTGATAATTTTCATTGAAAATGCTGAAACTAAAATCACGAGTTGCATTATAATCATAAGGTTATGTTAAGCTAATCGGAAAATGTTTACTCGCCAACAAGTCAGCACAACAACACAAGAAAAAAAAAACACGCCAGCCAAGTCATAGAAGCAACAAGTAGCTGCACAGAACACATAGTGCGTTGTCATTGCTGCCAACCTAAGTATGTCAAACTATATTAATATATTAACGTCACGGTACAAAACCAACATGGCGTCACGTAAAGTAGCGTTGTAAGCTATCGATGCTCCCAACTTTTGATTCTTCCGCCATCTTGTGTTCATTTTTTTCGTGCAGGAGTGTCTAAAATATTATGAGTGTAATCTTTGGTGAAGTTTTGTATTGTTTATATTATGAACTACGAAATCCGTGATATTGCATAATTTAATAGGTCCGCAGAAGTTGCAATATATTTTTTTGGATGAAGTTAAAATACGGTTCATAATGCCAAAACCTAAAGTAACACCTCAGATCAGAGCTAAGCAATTTATAAATTATGGATTTTATATTGATATTCTCTGTGTGAGAGTCTCTGTTCCCTCATAGGAGAATATCCAGAGTTTTCAACTTTTGCTCTCAAATTGCTGTCGTTGGCTGCTTCCAGTGCTGATTCAGAGAGATATTCTTCAACATGTTCTTACATTGTTAGTGACTGAAGAAGGAAGCTGAAACCTGAAAATGCTAGGTCTATACCATGGTGTCTTTCAACTGAATGTGTGATTTGTTTTGTACTTTTGCCTAAAACTGTACCCCTCTAGATACAACTAAATAAGATTAAATTTGTAATACTGATATTTATTCAAGATTTGTACATAGTTTCAAACACAGGTATTGCTACAGATGGAGGTTGGCAGTATGTTAGTTATGTTTTTATTTTGATTTTAAAAAATTATGTGATTTCTTCTAAAAATTAATTCTGTAGATGAAAGTGAAGATAAATAAAGCTTTGTTATTATTGTATTCTTAGAAATTAGTTGTGTATAAATAGCCAACACATTGTTTGCGTCTGTTAAACCTCTTAGGCCTATTTATTAACTTTTTATGACATTATTTAATAATTTAAAATAATTAAAACTATAACAATGAAATAAAACTGAAAAAAGTTTTTTAAAAACAAAATTTGTTTAAAAATAAAACCATTTCTACGGACCTCTAACCATAAGTTTTTACTTTAGCAAAATTTATGTAGGAATGGTTAAATAAACTGTATTCAGTTGAGATTGCGTATACTAAAAATTGTAATTGTTTTTGCCTTAAATACTTCCCAAACTGTTGTCAGCGTGGGTAATATGGAACAGCTGCTCCTTTTTTGTTTGTCCAATCATAAGACATCTTATTGGTGGAGCATTGTTCGTTTCAGCCAATCACAAGTGAGCAATGACTGAGTGCTTATCGTTTTAGTTGCCGCGTCACCTTGCAAGACGGCAATATTTGTTTTGAATATTTTTCCATGCTTTAGGAAGTGAAAATGGTGACATCAAAAACTAGTGAAGACCATGGAATAAATAAATGTTTGGATTTTAAACCCAATAAACATAAGTTTATCATTTTTGGCAGTCTGATTTATAGTAGCATAGACACTATCCAATACTAACAGTAGGCCTACTGTTATTATTCCCATAACATGTATCATGTCAATAATCTAAAAAATTGCTTGTTTATGTAAACAATTGGTTACGACAACTCATAATTACAACAATTTGTTATACTATTACGAACTCTAGTAGTAACGGGATTCCACTGTATACAGTAATCTCTCTGGGACTGAAAAGTTTTTCCTTAAATTGGAGAGTTTTTAAATGGAATGATAAGTGTATGTTGGGACTTTATATAGAACCAAAAACAAAGTTGTTAAAGTGAAAGAATCAAACAGGAAGATTTTAAACTGTGACATTACTGTATATGATAGGTTTCTGCATGTTAACTCTTAAATATATACACTGCACTCCCTCTGATTTCCCTTACAAATACTATTGCAAACGGTTCACAGAAAAATTTCGACAATTTGGCATGTAAAAATCTACCCTAATGAAGTTTAGGTCGTCTAAATGTAGATGCAATATTGTAACAAATACCTTAAAAAGATAGGGAATAATATTTTGATAAATGTCTTACGTGTGCATATCTCCAGTTCCATATCATTTAATATGAAATACATTTTTAAAAAAATTTTTTGCTGCATTATTTTTATTATGATTGAAAAAATTCTCGAATGTTACCGTATCATCTAGGTGTAAGAAAAACACATTGCTAATTTAGAATTCTATCTACAAGTGGCTGATAAGAGCCATTTTTCATACACTGCAAGCAAATTTCACAGATTTCAGAGGTTTACGAAAAAAGCTGTAACTTTTTTTTAGTAAACCACTTATTGTGGAGTTCTTAGCGTGATTTAAAACGTTATACGTATACGATACTTTTATACTATTTAGTTGTATAGCAACAAAAAGTTACAGCTTTGTTTTCAAGATACCAGCCAACTGATTTCAACATTCTGATGCCTGTTTTAACCCACTTTATACACCATTTTGGTTAACGGGTGTTCACGTGGTAAATGTGCATAATTTGATATTTATACGACATAGTGTTAGTTTTACAGACGTTACTTGTGACTACATTTTCCACTTGTGAAACTATTTTAGCTCTCATAGTCTTCCCACAGGGACATGTCAAAGTCAAAATTTGCAAATTACTGGAACATGATGATACAAAAACCAACTGACTTACTCAAACAAAATAATTCACACTGAAGTTATATGGTATGGGCCACATGCTAAAATATTTAAAACCACACAACAAAGTACTTTTGTATTTATTAAAAATTTTTATAAATGAAGACAATTATCATTATTTTTAGAATTTTTTTAAAAATGCTAAGTACGTAATTGCATTGTGTGATTTAAAATTTTTTAGCACAAGACCGATACTGTCTAAATGCAGCATAAATTATTTCATTCGTGTAAGTCAGTTGGGTTTTGTTATTAGCATGTTCCCGTAACTTGAAAATTTTGACTTTGACATGCCCCTATGGGAAGACTATGAGAGTTAAAATAGTTTCACAAATGGAAAATGTAGTCACAAGTAACGTCTGTAAAACTAACACTATGTCGGACAAACATCAAATTATGCACATTTTCCACGTGAACACCCTTAAGCATTTAAGATGACGTATCGTAGAACAATAAGCAGCATTAAAGTTGCCTGGTAAGAAGTCTTCCTTCCTAGAAAATAACTGTCTCCAATATTGGGGAAATGAAAATTTTCTGTTTTCAAAACCATTGAAAATAATGTCCGGGACAAAATAAAAATTTGAATTTATTAGGAAGGATATTCTTGATTACTTGCTTTACAGCACAGGGTGTCCCATTTTGTATACACACCTTTACTGAATAAATTGGACAGTGGTATTTTAAAAAAATATAATTAATAACTTTGCAACTACTTAAACAAACAAACAAACAAACAAATAAATAAATAGCATTTTCAGATTGTATTGTAATTTAACAACAACAGGCAGTCATACTGATCAAAAAGAAAAGGCCTCTGCAGGGATGAAAAGATGTAAAATGTGTTTTCGATCATTGAACTCTTCGAGATACAGAGCTACTTTCACTTCAAAGTTGGAATAATTACAACGTTGTGATGGGGCTGCTACGTCACGTCTACGTTGTTGTTACTATCTAGATGTTGGAGGTTATGATGTCCTTGCTGGCGGCGACGACTTATCTAATTAGACTTTTCCTTGTTTGTTATTTATATGCCCGGATAGCCTGAGGAGTTTACATAGAAGAAAAAAAAGGAGCCAATTTCTTTAATAACTTTCAGTCTTTTTATAATAGTTCACCAGACGTACATGGCACAATAACGTACAAAAATTCTTTCCCGTGATTTATGTCTTACAGTGTGAACGTGAATAGGTAACACCAGTGGCGGAATTCACTAAGTCATGAGTGTTCATCCCAGTTTATTATCGGTTGTGATCTGCCTCAGTTTGCTCCACAAAGGAAAACGACCTACACTACGGGGTACCACTAACGGTGTCTTAAATATACTGCTATACTCACATGTGCAGCTATTTCTTGCACCTACTTACTTGAGTACTACTCTTAACAGACACCACAAAAGAAATACATATTAGAGTGCTGGCTACCCAGCCCACTTTACTCGCGGATACGCCCTCTAAGCTTCACCGCCCCTCTTCCAACTTTAACACGTCCTCTCCCTGCCGCCATGACGCCCCAACTAAACACTCAGCCGGCCATCTCCCTGCGACCGTCCCCTAGCTCCGATGGATCACAACTCCTACTGACCGATTATAAACAAGAAAAACTTAGCTGGCCATCTCCCGACGACCGGTCACGAGCTCCGATGAAACACAACTGCTACTGACCGATTATAAACAAGAAAAACTTAGCCGGCCATCTCCCGGGCGACCGGTCACGAGCTCCGATGAAACACAACTCCTACTGACCGATTATAAACAAGAAAAACCTAGCCGGCCATCTCCCGGCGACCGGTCACGAGCTCCGATGACACACAACTGACTTTCCTGGGCGAACACCCGGATTTACTCGGCCGAGCGGCGGAGGGATACATCAGGATCCAACTTGCCTAAAAAGCTGGTTAATTGATGTTTATAACCTAAAAATTGTATGTAACATAGATACTGATAAATTTACAAAGCGTTAAATTCCATACTACCAGCTAAATCTTTATTTGTTTATTAATTGGGGATGTGCAGCGTCCTCAATCTGTCGCAGATCACCACCTTTTTAGTGTTGTTGCACACGACACTACCACCCACGTTGATCGAGAAATGCCCTGCAGAGTCCCCGCATTCCAGCACGTCCATGTACGTGCCTCCAAGCGAGTGAACTCTGACCTGCCTGCCAGATAAATCCATACAAAGCACAGGCTAGCTCAGAGCTTATTTGAAATTGTAAAAGCCAGCACTTCTCTGTACGTGCTTCCAAGCAAGAGTACTACGACTACCCTGCCATATAAATCCTATTCCAGGAGAAGCAAGCTAATAAGCTACTTGAAATTTCAAAAAATCTAAACAAGGCAAAAAATAAGAAAAGTTTACTTAGAAAAGTTGCTTGAAATTAAATTAGCTTTCAAATGAGTCCAAACACGATATAAATCCAATAAAATTGACACATAAAATTAGATTCTTTTCTCTTGCTGTAACAGTTTAAAGTTAAAATAAAAAAATAAGTTTTAATGTAAAATTCTCTACTCGCATCCCCAATTAATAGGTTGGATTCCGCCGTATACATCCTTATACCTGGTTAAGTTGGCCTACTTAATTTGTTATAAACAGAGAAAAAAACATTTTCCGATAAAAAAATTGAAATTACTGTATGATAAGATGCCAAGTCAGTGCTACGTGCCAGTGCACGTCACAACGTAAATACCCAAAAATTTAAGGAGTTCTTGAGATTCAACTGCTAATAAGTGAAAAAAAGTCAATTGTGTTTTTTATGAATTGTTTGTCATTGTGATTTTGTTTCAACTCAATTCTTATACTACAAATATCTAAGACAACATCTAAATACATCAATCAATTGAACTTTAAGAAGCATTTTGCTAAAGAATAAAATTAAACACCTGAAGAGTGATTATATAATATTTAACACCTAAGGTGATGAAAAGGGGTGAAATATATTTTCAGTTAATTGTCGATATAACCACTTAAATGTAACATTCATGAAATAGCCTTAAGTGTTGTAAGGTGGATGAGCACCTGACCTCTATTACTTCATTATATGTTTACATGGGTTACTACCTATTGTGGTGTGCTAATAATAGAGTCAGGCTACTGTTAATCTTAGTGAATATTGCTTAAATTAGGATGATAAATGTGAATTTTACCGTTTTGTTTTAAAACTGCATATGAATCTGTTCATTTAGTGCATTGCAGCATTTCTCCTTTTAGTACTGTGTGGTCGGAAGTTGCCTCTGTAAGAGTATGTTGTGAAGTTTAGATTGTTGACGATTATTCTTTTATTATAAGAATACTGTTATTTTAATGTCACACTAAATTCAAAGGAGCCATATCGAGTTTGTATCAAACAAATCAGTATTTAATTTCCTGCAGATTATCTAAATAACTTATTTTTGTATTTTGCATCTGTTAGAGTTTATTAGTGTTTATTTTAAATTGCTGTGTCTGGGAGGAAGTGATGATCATTAGCCTAGCCGACAGGCTGGCGCCGGCAAAGGGAGGCTGGGCTGAAGGAAACCTCACCAAATATGGTCACATCTGTGCTGATTGGCCAGACGACGACTCTGAAATTTTTACTCTTTTGTG
>PNEQ01098464.1:0-15373 GCA_003012365.1 Medauroidea extradentata
AGCAGTCTGTTCAGCTGGCCAGACGTCAGGCATACTTACCATTGGAAGGGAAGGTAGTCTTGCCTCTCACCACTGCTGCCGGCACCTATGACACCTCCTTCCTCATCTCCAATGAACTAGACGAAGATATTATCCTGGGTCAAGCATGGTTACAAGACCAGCACTGCATCATCGACTGTGCCCAAAAGCGACTCTACATGGGCGAGATCGGCGTCACACATTACACTGGGACCTCCCACCTCTAGAGCCCCCAGCACAACCCATCACTCCAGGCGACGTTCACTCCGAGCTCCAACAGACAGAACTTACCCAGCTAGTGGATCTTTTGAACAATCATGTGGCAGGTTTCCAGTCAGGTGGACCCCTTAGACAAACCAATCTAGGCGAGCACGATATACAATTACAGCACCAACGACCAGTTTACAACCGACCTAACATTCCTTCTGCACAAAAACAAGCCATCATTCGGGAACAAGTCGCCAATATGCTGCAACAGCGCATCATAGAGCCTGCCGACTCACCGTACAATTCCCGAATAGTGCTCGTCCAAAAGAAAGATGGCGATATGCGCTTCTGTGTGGACTATTCTCCCTTGAACACCATCACTCTGCCAGTCGATCCACCTACTTTGAACGTCACCAATATTTTGCGAAGCCTGGGAGATGCCCGAATCTTTTCCACCATCGATATGCGAAGTGGATATTGGCAAGTGCCTGTACACCCCCCAGCGCTCCCATACACAGCTTTCACCACACCCGACAGCGAACAATTTCAGTTTCGAGCTATGCCTTTCGGGCTGAAGAATGCCCCAGCCACATATCAGAGACTAATGAACTGCCATGTCTTGATAGGCTACATGGGACACTTTTGTGTTGCCTATCTCGACGACATCATCGTCTTTTCACCTAATTGGCAAGAGCATCAACGTCACCTTCACTTGGTACTAGAGCGCCTTCAACTCCATAATTTCACTGCCAAGTTGGAAAAATGTTGCTTTGGAAAGGCCACCGTAAAGTATCTGGGTCATATTGTAACCCCAGAAAGAAACTTCCCACAAACCGAAAAAGTGAAGCAAATACTCGAAGCCGAGCCGCCCAAAAACATCAAACAATTGCGACAATTTCTTGGGTTATGCAATTGGCTCCGGGACTACACCCCAAACATTGCCCGCTACATGAACCCATTACGCAAATTGCTATCCGCAAAAAACCGACGCTGGTGCTGGAGCACTACTGAAGACCTTGCCTTTCATAATCTCAAAGAGCAGTACCGTGGTCTACCTATGCTCCACAGACCGAACCAAGCCCTGCCCATCATCTTGCAAACAGATGCTAGCCGAATAGGCCTCGGAGCAGTCGTCTACCAGGAAGGACCGAGTGGCGAAAAACTAGTCATATGTTATGCGAGCACACAGCTCAACCCCACTGAACAAAGATACGACTCGCATGAACAGGAATGCCTCGGCATTGTATGGGCCATACGCAAGTACAGGTATCTCTTAGAAGACCAGCCATTTATCTTGAGGACGGATAACCAGGCACTCCAGTGGTTGTACTCCACCAGTAGCAGAAAGACTAAGCTAGCCCGATGGGCTATGCTGCTCCAGGAAATTACGTTTGAAATTCAACATTGCCCTGGGAAGACAAATCAACTACCAGATGCTCTGTCCCTACGCCCTGCAAATATTTCAGACACCGACAATCTTCATCATTGGGAAGACATTCTCCCTCCATATCCTCCACAGCCAAATACCAGCAGTGTGACACACAAACTCCAGTCTGCACGCTTCACCAACAACCTCGAAAGCTTCATGCAAGAACAGCAGCGAGATTCTGAAATCCAGCAACTGTTAGCTAGCCAATCGGGCAGATATAAGGAAGAACAAGGGTACATATGGATGAGGTCAAGCCCTTCAAGCAACTGGAAGCTTTGGGTCCCTCACTCCCTCCGCATCTCTATCTGTAACTACTTCCATGATCACACTCTTGCAGGCCACCCCGGAGCTCAAGAAACCATGAGGCAAATTCACCATAGATATGTTTAGAGGGGATCCTCAAGAGATATCCCGGCATATGTAGCACAATGTTCCACCTGCACTACCCTCAAACCAAGCACTACCTACAAACCGCCTGGCATACCCCGACGACCCTCAGCACCATGGGAGCAAATCTCTCTCGACTTGATGGGGCCATATCCCCGCAGCAAATCCGGTCGCAGATTCCTCCTTGTCATAGTAGATCTTTTTTCACGCTGGGTCGAAGCCTTTTCTCTACGTAACACTCATGCTTCCACCATTATCACCAAGCTCCAGGAAGAGATCTTCCCTCGCTGGGGCTACCCCCGGAGCATTTTGACAGATAATGGACCTCAATTTATTAGCCAACAGTGGTTGAATGCATGCATCCGCTGGGAAGTGGAGGTGCATGCAACGCCAGTATACCACCCACAGGCCAACCCAACCAAGAGGAAGAATCAAGAGCTAAAAAAGGTATTCGCCTGCATACACAAAAGGACCATCGTCTATCGGACAAGGTACTCCCTCAAATTCTGTATCAATTACGAAGTCGGACCAATGATGCCTTACGTACATCACCTAGCGAACTTCTAATGGGACGACGACTCAGAAGACCTGGGGAATGGAAATGGAACCCTCCCCCTGCCAAGGTTCCTACTGCCGATGAAGCCAAGAGAGCGGGTCAGATCCGCACCCAGACTGCCCAAGCACATCAGAGGGGTTACATTGCCCGGAAGTATCCCCCTCCTGAAACCAACCCTAGACCAGCCTTAGCCGAAGGTCAGAAAGTGCTTCTCCGTACTCACCCACTCTCAAACTGCCTACAGCACTTCCATGCGGGCCTAGCTCCAAAATGGGAAGGCCCTTATGCTATTTGCCAACACCAAGGACACGTATATTGGGTTGAAGGACCTACACAGACTATCAAGCAAGTCCACAGATCGGCCATGAAGCCAGTACACGAACCAATCATACCGGGCCAAGCTGGATCCAACAAAGAAAAAGAGGACCCACTGCCCTTAAAGGACCCTTGGGCAGACCCCACCATTGCACCAGAGAACGACCTCACCACACGCCACACGACGAACAACGCTGATCTACACTCTGATTCCACCGAGGTTGCAAACAACTGTCAAGGCCAGCACCTAGAAAGTACCAACGATGCTACTTTCGCACCCGCCGCAGCAGCTCCAACGGCGCATCTGCCTAGGGTCCACCGCTCAACCTCCAGTAACGCTGAAGTGGCAACCACACAACAGCCCCCTACTCCTGACAAGAGCTCAAAGGCCAACAAAGTAAACCAGCCCACCCACACCTGGACCTCACATTCGCCTCCAGCAGCCCAAACAATCAGAGGATCCAGAGGGCTCTACTCTACCGAACGACGCCCTGAGAGTGCCAAACCAGAAACAACTATCTCCCAGCCAGGAGAAGTCACTATGGCTCTCAGGGGCACCCGCACCAGCCCACGCCTGCCTTTGTGGCGGGCTTGCAGAGGAGACCCCAGCCAGCAGTTGGGGCGCTACAAAGAAACACCATAGCGGCCAACCCACTCCAGACGCTACCAATGGCCGACTACAACAGTACCAGGGTAAGTCAACAACTCCAGCTACAGCCAGCTAAAGATGACCCCAAACCAGAGACTCTGAAACTTACCTTGTAAAATCTTGCAGATGCTCTTCTAATTGTACAGGTAGTCGAGCAAATAAAGTATTAATACCTGAGAAAGGCTCGGCGCTATGTAACTTCCTCTTCTAGTCCTAGAATAAGAATAAGTAAAAATTGGAGCCTCGCTTTCTTTCGCCGGGGGGGAGTTGACGCCACGCCGTTACGTCCACTATAAAATACGTTAACGCTCGCCCCCGGTTTTTCTAACGCTCACTATTTAAGCCTGAAGGCACTAGCACTCGCCCCTCGCCTTGCCCAATTGCCGTGTTGCTGTTTATTTTTACGTAATAATAATTTACCATGTAAGATTGTGAAGATGAAACTATATTTGTATAACAGTATTTACTTACGCCCAAGTGTTATGCAGTATTCATTTTCCATGTATAACTGCCTTCATAACATTTATTAACCTGTACTAGTGTTTGTTTACATATATGGCCAAGCGCCTTGTCAATAGTACCAACCCCGTGCACGGACTCTATAAAGTGCAGTAATAAAAACCACGGGAGACTATGTACAGTAAATATACATTGTATACTTTTTAATATGTTTGTAAATACATTTTGTGATAATTTAAAGGGTTTTGTATAATAATTATAATAGGGAAACGGCAACACGAGCGTATAATATTAGTAGGGAAGTTTGAACTACAAGAGAGTAGTTCTTTTGTGCCAGTGTGGCACGCCTGCAGTTAGAGACGGCGTAGTTTTGGCCGCGATCTTTGCCACCCGCCTAATGGGACTTCAGCCCCCAGATTGGTATAAAAAGGGCGCAGCCAGCCCTTAAACTTCAGTTCACTGGCAGCTCGGCCTCCCCCGAGTCGTTCAGTAGCTCGCTCCCCCGGCCTTGCCGGACCTACCCTCGCCTTAAACCCGAGAGGCTGTTTCTTGCAAAGGGAACCCTCTCATCCCTTCGGGCGCTGTTTCTTGTAAAGGGAACGCCCCACTCAGCCAGGAGGCTGTTTCTTGCAAAGGGAACCCTCCACCTAACCGCACCTCCAGAGGCTGTTTCTTGCAAAGGGAACCCTCTACACCTTACCTAACCCAGGGGCAGATTTCTTGCGAAGGGAACACCCCGATAACCTCCACGCTGTTTCTTGCAAAGGGAACCCTGGATCCCTCTCGCCCTCACCATTTTGTAATTTACTGGACGGTTCTCTGGGAGGACCATTTGCCTAGCTCTTCCGCATCGAGTGCGCGTCGTAAGTTACGGAAAGCACCCTATGTGCATATGTATATCTCTGGCCGCCACGCGGTGAGCCGTCTATAAAACACCGGAAGTCAGCATTACCGTGTGAGCGAGGCTCCACCACGTCGCACGTTACTTAGTGTATAATTTGTGTAAATATTTGTTAATACAAGTTGTGTATATTAATTGTGAACTAGTGCCAAGAAAAATTGTTAATACAGTGTAAAACCAAAGTAATCGGAATATTTATTTCAAATGTGTGATGAGGATGTGCTTGTGATCACTGTTAGTACTGAGGAAATCCTATCTTTAGAAGAGAGGAAAACTAAGGCTGCTATTCAGCGCTATCGCAAGGCCCATCTGGCCTCCTTTCCAAAGGGTCTAACACCCCCACCTCAAAAGGTCCCGAGGCAAGAGCCCACGCTGCACGACTTGTGTATACAGTACCGCCAACAGAGTGCCACACATCCTGAGATAGTTCCTCACAATCCAGAGACCTCACCATCATCCAAAAAGCGAAGGTCTCGTAACCCTGACTCGCTGAGTAGGATAATGCGACGCATGACAAGGTAGGCACCAACACCAATCAGCCCGATAAAGTCGCCATTTAAACTATCCCCTCCTCGCCCTCAGCGAGTTCAACAGCTTCGGAACGAAGCTTATCTAGAACCTCTACCACTCTCAAACCGCAAGAAGGCATTGCTTAGAGACCTATTCAATTAAGGTAAATATTAACCCTACATAACATTCTAAGTAAGAAACTACCCCCCCTTGACGTGTCTGTGTGTTGTTACGTGTTTCCACTCAGCCCCTGGTGCTGAGGCACAGCATCACACCCCCTCAGGGCTAAAGCCAACCACAGAGTCTCAAATAAGTCAGTGCCCCCTCAGCTTCCCTGGGGAACTTCCTTTTCGAAGGGGTGGCGACAACTTATTGGATAAACATTTGAATCAAATAACAATTACTTACATAATGCTATGTTGATTGGTTATCATATTTATCTATGGTTGTAAAATGTCTGTTTTAATGTTTAAAAGATGTATGAATATTTATGAGACAATAATAAATGTATGATTATTACAGGACCAAGAAATTACATTTAGTTACAATCAAGTTGCTAGCAAGATCCAGTGATGTTTCAGTGAAAATGCTTGGTGCTGTTATATTTCGATGTACAGTACTTTGCTTTGCTTTATATTTGTAACAACGTTAACCCTACTAATAAAATGGTAATACTTATGAATGTTAATGTCTAGTGATTTTAATTTGTAGGGTTGTGTTTCAGGCTTTACTTTCCAGAAACATCTGGGCTTTAGGAGAAAAGTTTTCATTTAAAATATTTAATTTTTACACTATCCCACTCAAAGAAAACGAACAGGTTTGGGGTATATTTCAATATTGTTAAATTTCAGTCTTGTTTAAATGTTGAATTTTTAAATGTTTCACAATGGGAAGTCATGCCCGAATGCTGTGTAAGCGACAAACGCAAAAATTCCTTTTTACCAGTGACATTTTAGTATCTTTTTCAGTTGCCAAACTCGCGTAGTAATTATATTTATACCGTCGTAAATGATCCAGTAAAATATAGTTAACCCAGACGAATAAATAATAACATATGTATTGTAACTGAAGTAAAAAAAAAAAAATTGTATTGAATTATATTATGTTTTGGACTATGTTATGTTGGGCCATGGTCATTAAAAATAGCCGGCTGGATGAACTGCAATGTATTTGTTATCAATAAAACTCATGTGTGATGTAACTAATTTTATTCCGTGTTGTAGTTTCTTTCGCCACACCAAGTACAACGTTCAAGAGGAAACAAAAATTTGTGCCAGCTCGTTATTAAAAAGTGACAAAGTGACGCGATAGAGCTGTTCCTATTGGAAGTGGTCTTACAAAACAAATCTCAAATGTATTACCAGTATATATTTTAATGATGCTCAGTTTTGTCATTGTAAACTGAAATAATTTCGCAGTTTAGGTACTTTCCTAAAGACGTTAAAATAAATGCATGACATACTGCGACGACGAAAATTTCAGTACCAAAACGTATAAACGTATGCTGGCATTTCGGATATGGAATTTGTATTTAGCTACCAAAAAGCAGTGTTTTATTGTGGTTACCTAATATGTACGTGAAGTACATAATTATTATAGCAATGACACTTTATGAAATCCTAAAATATGAAAAAGTTTGACTGTCTGAAAACCAGTTATATATATAACTACCTTCCCGGCTGCAGCTTCATCCGTTACTGTTGTTAAAAATTTAACACAATTTTAGTACTTATTCTTAAAATGTTTAAGTAAACAGGGTACATTCCCTAATAGTTGTGTATCATATTATGGCCGTTACCTTCGTTTAGTCCTCGGCTATAATTTGTTGTACAAAAAAAATGAAGGAAATATTTGAGACGACATCTGCAGGTAATTCTGTCAAAATTGAACAACATTATAGTAACTCCAGTTCGATTCCCGGCTGGTTGGATTGTAGTATTTCATTAGGCAAATCTCCCATTTCTCCCATCCTCATAGAGACACTGCTCTGCATCCAGCTCATGTCACCCTTCACCGGCTCTAAGCTTGTCCCATGGCGGCTGCGTCCTCTATGCTTTTAACATTTCACAACTTTGTCATATGCTTCAAATATAAACATTTTCTGCTACTAGCGTATGGGTGCAAAATATCAGAGAAATTTCCTGTCGCAATGTATTACAAGGGATGCTATAAATCTCCCTCACTGCAGACTTACATAATACCAGATAACACCAAGACATGTCATCAGAATTCTTGTGTGTATGGGATCCAAAACCAAAAGGTTTTTTTTCATAAATCCAACGACGAAGAGTAACATCTTTTGAATTATTAATCCATAGCCAAGCTCATTTTGCCGGAATTCTCGAATATTTTGCTTCCATTTACACACCTGATATCAGATTTCAGGGGGGAAAAAATTAAATAACTTGTCACGTAAGCTACGATCCTATTCAAAAATAATCTCGTTATCTCCATGGGTTCACGAATTACCAAGAATTATTTGGAAACAAATTACATTTGTTAATGACCTTTTGGGGAAAATTTTGAGGAAAAAACACAATGAAAGCAGGTTTTTTTAAAAAGTATTATGAAAGCTTGTAAAAATCAATTAGATATCTCAGCAGGTTGAAAAGTATTTGTTTAAAATACATTTTAAGTTTTTCACCCTTCATTTAGAAATTTGAAAAAAATCTAAAAATATTGTAGTGTGTATATCAATACACTATATTTTGAAGCAAAAAAAACGTAATCTCGCAAAACTCATTTACTTCCTGTCACCACTTTAATTTCCGAATTTAGAAAAATTCCTTCTTGTTTGGTGTTCACGGCGTGAGGGGAAGTCTCCTTGAAAGTTTCGTGTGTCTAGGTCCAGAGGTTTGGGCTGTGTGTGTTGATATGTCCCTAGCCACGCCGCGTCACTCGTGGTGCATGTGAGACTTTTAGAGATAAGTAATCTCACTGCCCACACTCTTTGCCTCTTTCCCCCCTCCCCCCGCCGATTTGTTTAGTCCGAGTAGGGAGAGTCCGAGCGATGAGAAGGGCGAAGCAAAGAAGACCAAAAGAACAAGCTACATTTAATGTGGTTCAAGCAGTGGCCGCTAGATGTCATAGCACACAGCGAAGTGAAGTACACCCTCACTCTACGAAGGCTCGCTGCCAACTGACTGCCGATATCCGGCTCCCTGCATTATGTACGATCTAACTGCGCGCTGATAGCATACAAGTACGCGTTTGTGGACGGTTTAAGTCTATTTGCGGCTTATTCCCACACATGACTGATTTTCAGCGTGCACCATTTCCCTTAAATTATGATGCAGTAACATGATCTCATTATTTGCGTTCAGTGCTAGAAAGGTTATATTTTTCTAACCAGAAACTTGAGCATGCAAAGAGTGGTAAGTTGATTCACATTCAAAACATGTAGCATTGCAAGACAAGGGGTTTTATTTTACTGGAGGATTTGTATTTTATGTAATCTCAATTTTATAATATAATATTTAAAATTGTAACTTTTATTTCAGTGGTCTCAGTTACAAAATGGAAAAGTAAAGATGCAGTTCTTTGTTTCTCGTATGTTCTAGATAGAGTGTAATGTTTGTTGTTATGGCCAGGTGGCCTTGGTAGGAGGCTGTAGCTTTGTTTTTCTTTTTATGTTCTAGTTTTTTCCACGGGAGTTTTGGCACAGTTTGTTGTTTTAATGTGTAGTTTATGATAGTGCCCTAGAGGGTTCTAAATAATGGAATGAATGACGAAGGTCACGCCACTGAGAACCAGCCAATGAGAGCATGGCATGTGGCACCCCTACGCCTTTCGTTCTGGAATGTTTTGCCTCCGCCATTTATTAGAATAAGTCGTGACGCGATCCAGAGCGGACGTGCGCGGGGCTGCAGCCAAAGAATCTTATGAAGTGAAGTACGGGAGTGGAAAATATAACATGTACGGGTAGCACCGTGACCTCTATTCTATAACCTTTCATTTCAGAAATCTTTAAACTCTACCAAATTCGTTTCCGCCAGTACGTGTAGGCCGTTAGGTGCTGAGAGCCAGGATGGCTACTCATTCTTCTTCGCCGTGTGTGTATATTTCACAGTGTGCTAAATTTTCTGACTTTCTTTCCCATAACTGTCTGATATAGTAATGCTGCGTTTCTGCTCGTAATTTTCAGTGAACCAAATCCACAGTGGTAAGACGAACAGTGTTTTTTGTGCCGATGTAAATTGAAAACTAAAAAACCAGCAGTCTCGGATCATAGTGGAGTATTTCATTTTATGACTAACTTCTCTAAAATTGCCCATTTCTATAAAACTTCTAAATTTGGTCTACAATGCGACGTAACCTACTAAAGTACTGCCAGTAAATTCCGGAGTACTTGACTACAGATGAAGAGAAATGTTCCAGTTTTTATCCCTGCTTTTTGGCTGGGTGATCGTCGAGCTAGGGCACTAGTCTAGTTGGACTGGTGTGCCACAAATAATTAACTTGCTCTCTCGTTAGCAACAATTCTGTTTAAGAATTGTCCGCTATTGAATACAGAAAGTTAGTTTTAGAAACTCCTGGTTTGATGTAACTGTGTACTATATATGTTAATAAACGGGGTAGATTAGAAATAACTATATGGTAAGATATTGAACAAGAAAAGTGTAATGAGGATTACAGAGGGATAGTGCAATCTGTGCTACGACTATTATAGTTAGACAGGAAAGTGAATCATCAGGTTCGTGCAGCAAACGGAGTTGAGCGAGAACACAGACAAAACGAACTATACCTGGTTGAAGTGCTTACCACCTCTCGGGTCGTGAAACAAATACTACATCCAAAAACATGCAGATGAGTTATAAAAAAATTAGTACATTACTGATTAGTGATTTTTCATAGTGGAAAATTTATTTATCAAAACTATCCTGATGCTGTGAACAAATTATAGCAGACGTACGTAAATACCTTCCGTGTAATTAAATAAAAAAATATGTATATATGTGGGGCAAGGGAAAGGCTCTAATTATCGTACTTGCAGAAATAAACGTGTGGCATTTCTTAATGAAAAAAATATACAGTTTCATGTCTCAGAATATAGTTCATGCAGTTCAAAATAAATTAAAGAAATAGTTGGCTAGCTTTGGTTGATTTCAGTCAGTAAAGCAAAAGAACAAACTCAACTCATGACACCGGTTGATGTTCGTAGTTCACAAAAAAAATAAGATTTCATTATGGAAATATTGTTTGCAGGAGAACGAAAAATAAACACAGTTTATTTTTAAATTACGTCAATGATAATATGCATCTTCGTCCTCGTCTAGCAAGCAAATAGGCTCGGGTGGCTATCCTACTTCTGACTGAAGTGTTGGCGTCATTATGACAGCGTTACCCGAATGGCGTCGGACGTAGCTGAGTCTCTTCAGCACTTGAAATGCTTCACCAAAAAGCTAATCAAGCGTTTGAGAGCTCTTCCAAACAGTCACGCTATAATATAGGAACATACTGTTTATAAAAACAATCCTGTACTTAGGATGAACACTCATTGCAAATAAATTAAATACATTTCTCGGCCTCTTCAGAAAAATAACCTGGCTGCGGCAAAATTTGTCCAAAAAGTCGTTCTTTTTCATAAGGAACCTCAATTCTCTCTGGACGTGTAAGATAACACACCTAGTAGGTGATAATCATGATTAAAACCCTATTTGAAGTTGCTGTGCCTCAGTGTACTCTAAGCATAAGAGAAAATAAAACCCCACAAAGCTATACCTATAATTATTTCTGAGTACACTGAAACCTATACAGAGATAACAATATCATAAAATAAAATATTAAATACTATAACTCTGAATAAACATGAATAAAAAAAATACTAAATGGAAGGTATTACACAAAAAAAATACACAAAATTATAATTTAAGAATATTAGCAATGCAAGGGAAGGGCCTGAAATGAACTATAAATCATCAAAATATTCAATGGAAATTATAGTTCATAATTATGTCCTTGATTTCACAAAAAATTGCAAAATACACCATTCTAACAAGAGAAAAATATATACACACACTTATCTGAATACCCTTATCCTTGTCTTTTTGGCTGGGTGATCGTCAAGCTAGTGCACTGCTCTAGGTGGACTGGTGTGCTACAAATAATTAACTTGCTCTCTCGTTAGCAACAATTCAGTTTAAGAACTGTTCGCTATTGAATACTGAAAAACAGTTTTAGAAACTCCTGGTTTGATGTAACTGTGTACTGTATATGTTACGACCCTTGGTTTCATGCAGTGTCCACACGTACATTGATGGCAGTTGTGTATTTACTGCTGAGTGTTGATTATTTTTTCATTGCTAGCAGATAACAGGATAAAACTGAAGAACTAAAAAGGTAATTTATGTCACAAGTATGAAATCAGAGCCTGCAGTTAGGAGAAGGCCACCAGAATTTCTCGGCATTAAAGTAGAATGGATAGGTCACATAATATATTTGAGTCAAACTAATTATCTTATAAAGTTGTTAGCTAAATATCAAATAAAGCCTAGCAAATCTGAGCAAACACTGAATGAACTGCAACATAACCAGGTTGTTAGTAAGCCTTCTGTCACTAATGCGAAACACTACAGGGAATTGATAGATAGGTTTATGTATGTGTATCTCACCACTCGACCTAATATCACTGCTGCTGTTCGTTCATTTTTACAGCCAGTTCAGTGACGTCTCGTCAGGGTAAGCAAGGCAAGCAGTGCTTGCCCAGGCAGCTTCCTGACAATACTCTGATTATAATAAATATTTACTTGCATACTTGTCTCTGCTAGAAGTTAACTATGACTCGTTAAAATAGGTGTATCTTTTACGAATTCCGCTCGGATTACAATTCTGTCAATTGGAACATAAGAACTCGTAAACAACCAAAGAGAGCTGTTTAAAAGCGCTTTCAATATCGCTTCTAGTGGGTAGAGTTGCCGCGATAGTATTTGTGTGAATGACGGGGTTGGAGGGGTGGCCGGGTAGTATGAACATGAGATGGGATTGGCTACGTGACACTGTATTAGAAACTATGATTGCAGTGCTTTCTCACCGAAGTGATACAAATATAGCAGAACCTAGCAGAATTGCCATTTTAGTGGTTTTGTTACCAGATACTGTGATTTCTGATAATCTACTACCGGTCAAGTTTTGTAACTTATACGTTGTTTAAACAGGGACGACAGTACTGTTTAAACTGATACTAGTAAATTGGACATTTTACTATCTATTGATAAGATAGGTCTCCAGTGATTATTCCAGTACCATTAGTGGTTTTCTATAAACATCAGTTGGCAACACTGGTCACCCAGTTGGATTTACAAACTACACGAATCCAATACGTTGGCTAGTTCCCGCGCTGCACGAATACTGTCAAATGAACATTATCGTTTTTTATTTAATTTGAAAACTGTGCGTTGAAATTTACTATTATTATAACTGCATATTATCTAAACTAGGGATTCAAAATGGTCTTGCGAGACTAAAATCCAAGATACATAAAATGAATGAAACGGAAACGTGGATGCAAGTGTTGTGTGTGTGGATTACGTGCTAAACCTTTTTCCAGTAGTGTTTTTACTTTTCAGCAAAGCTGTGACTTCAGAGAAGGTAGGCCAGCACCTGAAATTTGCGTAATTCAACATGTTTGTAATCTTATTTTAAATTTCTCTTTATTCAGGTTTTTTGTAAGTGTTGCAAAGTTCATTTTGATAATGGTGTTTTGTGCTCAGTTCTCATAAACATATCTTAAATCTCCTTATGAGCTCGATTGTTGAATGTAATTATTTTTGTAGGCTACTTTTACAATGAAACATTTTGGAAACCCAGTTGCCAAAATAAGCCTTAGTATTACTACAACTATTTTTGGAAATTATGCAAATTTGCAAAGTTAGTATTACTAAGGCTTTATTGGCAACTGGAATTCCAAAACTTTTCTTTGTAAATGTACAAAAATCATTGTTGATGGCAGGATATTAAAAGAAGGCTTTATGAGAGTGACGATTATAACAATGCGCATGCTGTAACTCTACAATGGCCTCGAACATTGGCCACATCACCAGGCGTGATTTCCTAACATGAAGGGGCGTCATTTCAGGGGGCAAGATTTTTCTTGTGACAGTGACCTTTTTGCATCTTTTTTATTAATTAAACACGTATAAATTAGAAACTTTAATTATAAAACTTCAGTTTTATGTGCTTACGTTAGTATTATGTAAATAACGAAATATACACAAAAAATATATGCACATATACTTCTAAATCCAGGGGGGTTGCACTCCCTGCCCCACCCCCCACCCTAAATGATGCCCCTGTCAACGCGGTTTACTGTAGATAGTAACATGACAATCTGACTCACCCCCTGGCTGGCTCCTTGGTTTTATCTTAAAGTATCAGGTATCCCGTCTTATTGCCTTCAGGCATCCTGATAAAGAATCTTTGACGCGATACCTGATACCTTAACAGCTGCCATACAAGCCATTACAATTTCCGTTAGGCCTAATTCAGTGTCGAAACTGGCTCAGTGATGGGCAGAATCGGATGATTCATATAATCGATTATATTTCCGATCTACAATGAAAAAATTGATTAATCATATGGTTTCCAAGTACTCGCTTTTCACTCAGTAACGTGAGAACGGCAAAATACACCACTATCACATAACTGCTGTATTGTATCTCTCCAGAGATAATCTCTCGCTCTCCCCTTCTACATTATTTTTCCTGTGTGAGAACTAACTGATAATACCACTGTTTATAAAAATAAGCCGACATCTGATGCGCAGTAAAGAAGCTGTCATGGTGTGATAAAAAAAAGCAACTCGGCAATTTATCTTTGCATAGTTCAGTATAGTATGTCACTTATCACACGTGGCTTCCTCTCTGCGATGAATGTCGTCTCAATTTACGAACGAATCAGCAGGCTCACTAGTTATCTTTATGTTCTTCTGGTCTATACTTTTATTTGTTGTCAATTCAATTCAATTTTTTATTGTCCTGTAGACTACATCATATACAGAGATTGTACAAGTAATATAGGACTCGCCACAGAAGAGCTATGTACATACTTACAAAAACAAACAAAAAAAAAATGAAAAGAGTTCACATTGAAAACTGTTTGACATTATGAACATAAGCAGAGAACTCAACAGAAACTGTGTATACAATAACACTATTATTTACACTAAGTAATATAACATACCGGATAAAAAAGAATTCTCTCTGTTCGGAGTGAACTACTCATGTTTTTTATCCAGTATGGACTGAAGGTGCGAGAAATTTTAACGCAAGGCAAGGTTACAAAGTCTCGTTAGGTGAAAGAAAATTTATTAATTGAGTAGTTTTCAGATTTTCAGTTTCCATTCGTACAAACATTCTAGCAATCGATGTATATTTTTAGTGTTAGCTTTCACTGAAAATATTTCTTCAATATGTGCCGCAAGAATCGCTCTATAGTATGCCGTTTCTTAAGAAAAAATTCGAACCCTGTGGGATATTGGTGTCGGTCATGTTGGCTGCACTGGAAAAAGCAGCAGTTGGAAAACGGATAGCACCACAGGCTAGTCCGGTGGTAATGTAAACATTGTAAATGTGCAATAAAACGTAACAATTGGCGACGAGGATGGGATTTAACATGTTTTTATAGTGAAGTGATTCTGGTAAAGTATTAGCACACACATGGCAGGATTTAAGGTGGATAAGTTTATTCCCGGCGACGATTTGTGGGATTCCTATGCAGAGCGCTTAGAACAGTGCTTTATTGCAAAAGGCGTGGAGGACAAGGAAGGCGATCAAGCAAAACGGCGGGCGATACTGATATCGTCTTTAGGTAAGGACACATACGAAGTGTTGCGAAATCTTTGTGAACCGAAGAAACCTCAGGATTTAAGTTACAAGGAACTTCTGAAGGTGTTAAGTGAACATTATTCCCCCAAGCCGTCGGTCATAGCGGAGCGACACAGTTTTC
>PNEQ01098465.1:0-15364 GCA_003012365.1 Medauroidea extradentata
GTAATGAAACCGTTGATTAAACTTGATTTTGCAGAAAGCAGCGAAAATAAGAACGACTGTGTCTTTGATAATGCGTGAAAATAATGTTGATATGTGTAATACTCTTATTGCTAGAGCGATAGTAATATTAGCCTTGATTTATATGGGGTTAATGCGGGTTGCATACATGCGCCTGAAACACTGACACGGCCTCTTAAAAACTCTTCTTAAAAGGTAACCCTCAATACATTTTATGTGTTTTTTCTCACTACATCCTTTAAACACACATTGTTTTGATAAACAAAATCTTTTACTTCCTAAACCTACATCCTTATTTTCTTCCTATTTTACAGTTAAACACATATACTAAATTCTGGAACTCTTTATTTCAGGATGTGAGGAATGTTGAATCAATTAATGTATTCGAACAATTTTACCAAAACAATTTGTCCACGTTTTCAATGCGCTGATTCATAATAGTTTTACGAGCTTCTAGGAAACAATCCCTACAATGAGGTTTATTTAGTAACTAGAGCCCCAATTTTATGGCGAAAAGATTTTTGCAACATTTGGTTTCAATGCGTCATGTACACACCTGCAGCTCTGCTACATCGTCTGCGATTGGATGATTTTTCTCTCACTTGCCTTGGCAAATTACAGACGTATGGTGTCACAATAATCTTATTATGATTGCTGCAGTCAAATGAGAGACATGTCTGAACAAAGACACGCTGCCAATAACCATGAAGCACAGCTGCTGTTATGCACGTGAGACGCTGAAAGAAAGTGGGGTAAAAATCTTTTCGCGACAAAATCGTGGCCCTATTAATAATAGCAGGCTAATTCTTTATCTATAAAACTGTTTTGTTTGTAATATTATATTTCTGTCAACCATAAGCTTAAGTAATATGTGACTGTAATGAAAGCACGTTTGCGATTGTTTATCTATATTCATTGCCGAGTTAATCGTCCTGTATGAGTGCGTGAATCTATGTTAGTGCGTGAGTTGCATTTGTGCAAGATTATTATTTGTGATATTTACTTATTAATAATTATAATTTCTTCTTGCGGTATATATAATAGTTGGTGTTAGACGCAGTTTACTTAATCATAGCATTGTAAAATTATTTATTTTCTTTTCAAATTTTTTTCTGAGATGCTAAGTGTTATTTATTATTTCATTCTCACTGTCTCTTATAGTGGTAGAAGTAACTTATGCAAATTCAATTTTAATTGTAATTTATTTTTTTTAAGAGTGTAAGAGAAGGCGACAATGCCTTAACATTACCACAATGAAAATAAAGACTATTTATTAGTATTATTGTTATTAATATTATTACTAAAAATACCTTATGTTCCCTGCCACACTCATGAAACTGTCATACAATGTGACCAAGATTCTCGCCGCTGAAGTGGTTAACGACATAGTTTTTAAATCTCAATGCTAAATTTCTCAGGTCTCATGATGGTTAATTATATTGTTGCAAGCCCCCTTTAACAAAAACTAAAACATCTCTGACGGGAAGGCTGTAACCTAACCTTACTTTAAACAGAAAAAGAAAAAAAAAAGGGGGGGAGGGTTGTACATAAAGCACTCGCTAGCCTAATCGATCAATTAATCAAGAATAAAATCTGAAACCTCTCTGAGTGGTACCTAATGGGGGTAATTGGGGTGTGTCTCATATTTTGGTCCTGAGACCTAACATAAAAGGTTAATTTATCCATTGGCGCAAATGATAAATAGAAAAAAGGAAATTAATTTTTACTCAAGACTATTGTGTTTATTTAACGAAAGCCACAACATATGTCCACTTTGGTTTACCAAAATTGTATCAACTTAAACATTCGTTTACATATTTTAACAGGCAAATTTGTATATAAAAAGCAAAAGCAAGCTTCGAATTTCGAAAGGTAAAGAGACAAGAAAGACAAAAAAAAAATAAAGTTTAGGCTATGTCTAAAAGATAGTGAGTGATGATATCAGCCATTGTCACTACCCATCTAGGTTAACTCACCCACTAGCACGAGCATGCTGTGTAGTGAAGTGACCACTACCAGCCAGAGACTGTTCTCCTCTATTAAGGAAACATTGCTATTTAATACAAAGACGTTAGAAGGGTCTAGATGGAGCATGTCGCCGGGAATTGTAACCAAACTAACGCTTGACGTGGCTGGTATCAATATGGCCAACTAACTAAAAATGTGAGGAAATATTAGTTAGGAGGTGCGTAAACAGGGCTAAAATATAGAGTTTTCAACCTAAAACATCAAGTAAAGGGCACAATACATTAATTTATCATAAACATTGCCAGTCTGATGTGTACTTTTGAGGTTAAAACAGTATGGCGGCTGGAAAATTTGGTGGCTACCTCTCCTCCCTCTTGGCTTCACTCCCCTCGCCATCATTCAGACCTTATGCTATCCCCGTGATTTAATACCTACTAAATGCTGAAGGAGAAAGTAAAAGAGTACAAAAACACAGATAAAACTTCTCAGTTCCTCGTACGGTGACTACATCTTGACAACTGGGATCGCTGTCCTCCACAGCCGTTGACGTGCGACGCGCACCTCCCGAGCTCTCAATACCGACTCATGTCATAATGAAATATCCTCTTCATAAACAGCTCGCCCGAAAATTTGGATAGAAAAATATAGTACGTCACGTCATTGTATACAGTCGCGTGAACAGGAGCAATGCGTGCAACACAAACAAGACACTCGCGTCACCACATGCTGGCCAACCTCTGACTTCTGACTACTTAGTTACAATACTACCAACTCCCCAGGGTGTAGTCAACTGCGAGTATACAAAAGCAGAAGAAAAGGTGAACGAGGAAGGGAGAGAGGGATTGACAGTTGGTGACAGTGGGACTATACTCAAAAGAGGTGTGAAAGGGGAGGGGAAGAGAGGCTGGGTGCGAACACAGCATCCCGGCAAGGGGAAGGGAAGGAAGACGTTTTAAAGGGGCAGGGGGAGGAGGAGTCGTACGATGCCTGACTTGATCAGTTAAGTAATCGCTGGTCGTACTCGGTCAATAATCGACAACCGGCTGGAAGAAATGCTGTCGCCTGCAACAGATGGCCAGTGGCTAACCCAGCTTCAGCGAACTATGCTCTGACAAATACTAATGTCATTTTAAAGTGAAGTGCAAAGCATAATACCATGTGCAAGGATCTCAGGCGGTAAAGTTTGACAATAGCTACGCTACACAGCTGTTTCAAACGAGGTTAAACTAATGTCATCTGCCTTCTCGCTAAACGGCTCGTTTCAAAACAACTCTGCAAACGATGACGTAAAAATTATAAGTTATAATTAAATGACTATAGGTTGATCCATAGGAGAGAAGAAAAAAAATCAATACCGATTAAGTTAAAATTCAAGCGGGAAATATAGAGATCTTAAGAAAAAAATAATATTCAATACAATTCTCATATATAAAAAACGGCCACGACAATATTTACTTCGTGTGGCCCTGCACAACATTTAGCCAATTTGGGTCCTATTTCGCTCATACAGTTTTTAACTTGACTTATATTGTATTGAATATCGGCAGTATTACTACTCAATGTGACTCATAAAACATAAAACTCGTACAAAATTATTATAGTTTTTAATCAAGCCTCCGAAAAGGCTCCGTGATTTACATACATATATTTTAATTGATTTTTATGTAAGGAACCACGAACACGGATAAAAATGTAGTACCAGTCACAGACGGCTTGTTTTATATAATATCTTAACAGATGAGTATTATAATGAAACAAATGTCTCGTTTATAAATGTATCGTGTGAAGTTTATAAATGTTTGTGTAAAATTAACCTAAATGTCATTTCAGGTAAACAGAAATTATTTTAGAAAATATTTATTTTGTTTAGCTATGTAAATTTACTTATTAAGTATATATTCCTACCGTAATTTACATTTCTATAAATGTTCGGCTGCATACAGCTCTATCTGTGTGCGTAGCAGCTTCGAAACTTATGGCAGATCAATCGCGGATGATACATAAGTCCTTAAACGCCGAGCAGTAGAAACATAAGATTTGAGCTTTTTATGAATATAATAATGTAATTTATTGGCAACGCAAAATTTGTAGATTATCACGGGTTTAAATACTTCAACAGTGTTTATTAAAAGTTTAAAATTGTGTCTTACGATTAGCGACTATGCTGTTACAGCTCATCAAATCATAAATGTAATTGAATTATTTTATTTATTCACAACATTTTAGGATAGTCTTCGTGTGTTACATATATGACGTAGTTTATAGATCGTAGTCATGGGAAAAGTTTAAATTACACCTATGTTAAATCTGACAATCTTTTGCGAAAACTGAAAGCAAGTAATTGGTTGCATTTTTTTACATACATACATATATATACATACATACATACATATATATATATATATATATATATATATATATATATATATATATATATATACACGTGTGTAAATGTAGATACAATATAAACTTATGTTTTAAGGTTAACACAATGCTCTCTTTTATTCACACATATAATATGTTTTCTAGTTCTTTCATGAGGAAATTTTTTTTATTTTCATGAATATAAAATGAAGTTTACTTAGAGCTATTTAGTAATGCGTAAAAGAACTAAAAGCAATTTCATGAATTATGTCACCTTTAAATTTGAAAAATTATTTAAAATATTTCAAGGACATTGCTCTCACAAGTACAGTTTGCAACTATTCGCGAACGTTTAGGACTAATGAGATGAGGTTTGTAAAGAGAGCAACTTTTGTAATTCTGCTATAACATTACATGAAATTACAGGAATCGTGCTCGACGATGACATTGGCGGTGGATTTTCTCAGGTATCTCCCGTTTCCCTCACCCTTTCGTTCCGGAGCCACTCCATACTCACCTAATGGCACTTATCGCCGGTGCTTAAGACCTCGATAAGAAACGCATGCCAAAATCTCTCACTCACTTCAATTCGATTTGAGGAGTTCCTTGGTATATCTTTTAAATCCAATGCCAATAAAATTAAAACGGAAACTGCTTGTAAACATCCCTTTTCCAACAAACAAACAAACAAAAAATGTTGCAAATTGATTTATAAATGACTGAGTTCTGAGTCAACAAACATAAAAAAAAATATACAATCCAACTGATAACCTCCTCCTTTTGTTTAAGTCGGTTAAAAATTAAACGGTAGTATACGAATCGAGTTTTATGACCATCAATACTCAATATAAAATACCAGTCTTCTGAAATTCTTGTATTCTTACTGCCCTGTGTCAAACATGTATAACAACACTCCAGTATATATAATATATGTACAATGTATGTGTGTATACATATTCTATGATTACATTACATGATAAACACTTGGCTGCGAGGAACGACTATGCTGAATTGTAGACACTACGTTCATGTGAGCAGCATCGCGTCCATGTAAGTGTATCATTGCAGGACTAAAGAATTTAAAAACATATATCAAATTTCAAGTCGACTGAATAACAAATATCTAAGTGTTTATGACATGTAGTCCATTATGTGTTTGTAACATTCTCATCCCAACTCTAAGAGCAACATATCTGCAAACGTATAGACAGATTTTCATCAAATAAAGCTATGAACCATCTCCATGAAACTAGCTTTCCATTACTAAAGAGTTCGTTGAAATCTGTCCTTTCGTATGAGAACTATAAAGCAACAGACACAAACACAGAAAGACCGACAAACACAGATAAATTACACAGACAAGCGCTCATACAGGTAAACGTGTGTATATGCTGGCCAGAAACAAACGAACGATAAGAACACCGCTCGAATCCTGGACTACTTTAGAGGCGAAAATGTTTGTGGCAAAATTTTGCACAACGATATATTGTGTGTTCAATGTGGCAACACTGCACGGATATATTCTTTCCTTGCGCTCTACGACCGTTTAATATTTCTTGTATGTTAGAATCATGTTTGGACTGCCCAGGATTTTAACTTAAACCAATAACATGCAGGTCAGAACTGTAGTAGTGAGGTAAGTAAAATATCTGTGGAGTGCTAGAGTGGACTAACTACCGTGCTATGTTGCCGCACAGTGCGTATAAAATATGGTCGTACCACATTTCACCCGTCATATTTTCGTCTGAAAATGCGTTATGCAAAACTACTTAGGCTTAAATAATAATCCTCTCGGTCTGATAAAATTTCATAACACACGGAAGTACTTATTATCAGTTGTAAAGTTTAAACACTATGAAGTTAATCGAACTTTAACAGATACTTTTACTATGAATAGGAAATACGAAATTCGTGAAAAGAAATACTAAAATCATAGGTTAGATCCATACATAGCTGATTTTAAGTACACTCTTTATTTGTAATATTTAGAATAAATCATCACAGCAAAAAGATAAACAATGGACCATAACCTCTAAATTTCAAGGAAAATAGTACACGCGAGAAACGCATATTTACAAAAAAAATACCTTTTAAATGAGTTTAATTGATTTCAGAAAACACGTTTACAAGAACAATTTTGGAGAAATTTTTCACAAAATACAAATTTTTAAACTACAAGGCTTTATTTAATATAACAAAAATTACAATATTCAAAGAACACTCTAAGCCAAAAATGCTCCTAGTGCAGACCAAAATAAAATATATAGTGAAAAATCCAAAGAAAAAATCTAAATCTAACAAAATTATTTTTTTACACTCGTGACATTGTTACATATAATCTTGAGTTGGTTTGCTACCAACCTTAATGAATTGTTACGTCAAAATACTATGTTGCAGTTGACGGTTGACATCACCACATCTTCTAAGTTACATATACGACATACTAGTGTAACTAAACAATTGTAAAGTAATTTTTCTACAATTTACCAATCAAGATAATTTTACAACTTTTCTTTTCCTTCAGAAGACAAACATTTTTGGATATTCAATGATACTGGACGTAAATTTCTACCACGACAAGAATTCTAAAATGAAGTCACAAAGAGACTGAGCAGCAAAAGGGTAATCGTTTCGTTAAAAGTCAATAAATCTTACTTAAGTTCCAAAATTCCACAAGGCAATTTTATTACTGGTGCAAAGTTTTCTCAATATCAGCAATTGTTTATAAGCCTACTCAGGGCATATACCCTCACAAAATTAGTTGCTCTACCTAGCCCATTTTTAGAAGCAAATAAGCTTAAAAATCTACGCAAAATAGCAAAACATTACACAATATTTTCTCGACTATAATATTAATAGATTCGACCCACTTTAGCAAAGGTCCCCTTAAACACGAAATATTAAAGAAAACCAAAAATAGCATTAGAAAAAAGACAAAATATCATTGCAACGACCCTCGAACTATATTAGATATATGCATCTGAAAAATTCCACCAAGACGTTTCTAAATGTACCTAACCCGAAAAGAGCACCAAATTAAGAAAACAACAATTCAGACAACACTGTTTAAGGGACATTTCCGCTCATGAGAAGGATGAATCCTAGGACCCCAATGGGTGTATTGCAAATGAAATATTCCGAAAAACATGATTAAAAACAACACACACAATTCGTAAGATTGCAGTCAAATTCTAAACCTCAATTAAAAAAAAAAAAAAAAAAAAAAAACCTCGCGCGCATGCTAAGCCACAAACTACACTCAGGAGCACACAAATTTTACGACTCTAAAATGTAGGAAACATCAACCAAGCTTACGAATTCTCAAATTCTTCCCGTGAAATTAAGAAGGCTGAGACATTGCCGATAAGTTGAACTAGAACTATAAATTTGGAAGACGGGCCGAAACATAATTTAGATGGAATGAAGAAATTGTAAATCAGTTTAAATCCCCTCGCCTTCCTTGCTGCCGCGAAGGAGAAAGGCCCTTGTTCTACTAGCGGCTGTAAATCCAGAAATCGCACCTACATGTTGTGGCCAAGTGAACCAGAAGAAAAATGGACAAGCCAAGCACACACAACAAACCAACTCAGCTGCCTTCTGCGCATGCGCAAGACAAGGAGGAAGGCGGCAAGTGGAGTAGGGGAAAGACATATAGAAAACGAAAATAGATATTATGCGCCGCCAGGAGCACTCTCATGAATAAAACTGATTATGACGCCTTCTTCACTGTCGCCATATTGGAATTTCCATACAGTTCAAATACGCCATACGGAGCAATACATTTATTCGCAAATTTGTTACGTGCGTAAACATATCAAGTATCCTAATAATTATTATGATGTGCAAGGAATAATTACTTTAATTTTGTAAAAGAATTATTTAGAAAATCAGACAAACTCACATTTAATTTATGAAAGATATAGAAGAACATAAAGTGTATGGATGACTACATGTTAGATTTGTATAGGAACATTTGTATTCAACGGAAACTACTATTTTGTACCAAAATGTGATATTCTGCTAAATACAATTTATTATTGGTTGAACTTTGGTTGTATTGTCCAACACGAAGCTTATTACGTAAATACGACTTATAATTATATAATTACAGTACAACTTAACGCAGCTGCACTAAGAGAACCAAATATGATGCCAAGGTGCCTAGTAGAGAGAAGAAGGTGCGACGATCCAAGTTAAAGAATCCCCAAGCGCTGAAGACCAATGGCATCTCCAACAACTGCTGGGAAAATATCTGCAGCTCCATCATGGTGGCAGGACTGAGAGATCTCTTGAAACTTAACTTGTGTAATAGTGACATTGTCGTCCGTGTCTTATCAGCTACATGCTGCGGTACAAAAGTTGTAAGTATAATAAAGAAGAAAATATTAGCACTCCACAACACGTATAATGATATGTATACAGGATTCAAAGAGAACGTTTGCTCAGTGGTTCCTTTCAAAACATCCATACCTAGTTTAGCATTATAAATAAGGAAACATATGCAGGACAACAAAATAACCAATATAAAAAAACCAAAAGTTGTGTTTGCCAACAACATTGTTTCACATACAGTGTAAGATTTCTTCCTCAAATTTTTCAGCATGATAGCAGTTACGTCCTCATGAACTGCGTGAGTTTCATGAACTGTCATATTAATCACAGGAGTCATTATTCCTGAGGATCTTAGTCCGTCATTTTCATTCAAGCTCGTAGCAGGATTTCTAGTTGATTCTCTTCTGATATTCGGATCGCATCTAAAGATCCCATACTCACAAAGGTCTTCAGTTTCTTTGTTTACATGGTCGTTAGCCTTCCCAAGCAACATAAGTATGATGAGATATAACAAAATACTCATTTTTAATATATAATCAGAAATGTAGGTCGTAAGAATTAAGATCTTTCCGTATTTGTAATCGAAGTAAAAGGACACTGAGCAGGCTGCAATTTGTATCACAGTCATCAAGAAAATCAGAATATTCGAGAGTACGGAAAGGTATTTGTAGTCGATCCATGTTCTAGCAAGTAGCACTTCATCCATGTAAACTATTCTTCTGATGACTTCAGCAAGTTGAGAGCCAGTACACAAGAGTAGTGCTGTTCCAATACACACAGTTCCGATGAAAGCAGAAAGCCAGAATGTGATCGTATTCAGAATATAATTTGTTTCTTCTTGGGGACGTATTGCGTATAACTGAAATACACCTCCTACAGTTAAGAGTACAACGTATGACACAGTTTGTACTGTTCCGCTAGTAGGTGTTCTATATATTTGAAGGTCGTCATCTTGTAAACGTTTAATTGGCGCCAGGCCAACTACTTTCAGAACTACGAATAGTGGTCTTATAGCTGTCCTGACACTGCATGTCTGAACGAACATCTTCATGTTGACACTAATTTGATTTAAGTTTCTAGGATATGATAGAACAGGTTATCTGAACTAACCCGATATTATAACAAACCTGCATGTAGGTAATTTCGCTGAGCATAATTACATTTTTTACTAATACACAAACATATATTTAAATCTCATGATGTCAATAAAGTCAAATTGCGACCGACTTGTTCAGACAGTATAATAAAATGGAACAGTGACGGCCTCCTAACACGTATTGATCATTTAAAGCACTTACCTTATTGTTATTATTGATTAGCTGTAGGAGCACTTAGTATGTGATGAACAAGAGACAATCACATGTAACATCAACCTTGAAGCGAACATTTATCATTTCTGACAAGCAACATTTCTGTTCCTGTATGCTCTAGTACTTGGCTTTTAGTGAGTTCCGTGTTTTTTGATGACAGATAATTAGAAATGTATGAAACGGAAATTTCTTAACGGACGTTACAATTAAATGGACGAATTAATTTTCTCGAACAGCAAAGCAATATGTCTCAATAATTACTGCAATATAACATCAAAACAGAAAATAAATATAAGGAAAATGATTATATATAAATTTTACCCCAATGCTTTGAATCAGTTTTGCACACCCGACTATTTAAAATATTTTCCTTGGGCTGCACAAATTTTATTTGCAATATATCTGAGCAAATTACATCGAGAATATTGCAATAAAAATATTGTTTAAACACACTTTATTAAATTGTTTGACCATATTAAAAAATACTTGCATTTGTAAATCGTATCGCACTTGAGATATTTTACGAGAGGTTGGAAGCAATTTATGCATACTATAATGTTGCAAAATTTACATATTTCTTTACTCGTTTTAAATCCGTGCTTCTCTGTTTCCGGGATAGTTATTTGTCAAGACTAAATGAGGGCATGTATCGTATAGCTGCTCAGGAGTTTTAATTAAAACACTTTTCAGTTCCTTCGCTAATTTTTTTCAAGACAGTTAATATTACGGTTTTAGCTAACTAATTAACGAAATATTGGGTGATTATTAGTCAAAACCGCCTAATTTACTGCCTTGAAAAAATTACATATCACAGCAGAAACATTTAAAACAGAACTGGCAGATAAATGTATGGCATTTGCTCTCGTCTCAGCATATAAAAATAACTATTGCAAGAACTACAGAAACAGGTAAGCATGGCCGTAAATTATGTTTGATACAGCGATGTACCTGGGTGTGCTTGAAGCATTCATGTGCGATCCATTATGTGAGTATATTAGTATATTTTATGTACGTACCTGAACTGTTACGCGATTTATCTCGGAAATAAATTGAAATTCACACAACAAGACGTTTGTGATTCTTTCGAAGCTTACCCTATTTGTTACCTTCATGATTGCACCGAGCGAATAATAACGGAGGAAATAAATGCAGGACGCACACGTGTGAGATGGTTAAATAAGTGAGCAATCAGTAGTGAGCAATCAGCGATCAGCTGTTGTCTGCTTGAGTACATAAAGACTAGTCTACATGTCTGTGAACCATATGTGGGGCTGGGATTCATAATGTTGCAAGTGAACAAAATACAGTTGTTTAATTCATTACCTATAATATTACATACATTTTCCAAAACAAGTTTCTCTAATAAACATTTCACATTCAACTAGATTTCTGAATACCATTTTAGTATTGTATGCTAATATAATAATACTGGACTGAGAAATATAAGATACTGATAATAATAAGACGCCGGAACTAAACCTATATATAGGCAGTTCACTGTTGGATACACAATGGAGCTATGACTACTCGATATAAAAGAAAGAATAACTCAATACGCAGACATATGCTTACTTTGCAAAGTTCAGTCGTGGCTAATTACAACAGAACGAACGATGTGTTTCGTCCAAGGGATACCATGGCAGGGCGTTTCATCTTAACTTTACAATCTTGTTCATCAGGTCTAATTTATCTCACTGCAGAAAATTAGCGACTTCTGGACTCCATTTAACTCTTTAGGGTTTTGTGGGCTTGCTTTCGAAAACACTATCGTCCTGTATCTTATATAGAATATTCTTGGTTCAAATTCTTCTCTTTTATGTTAAGATATTTTTTCTGCGATGGAACATTCGTAGGAACACCCTACGATGATAGAATAATTTGGAATGTTACTTTACTTTACCAAAACTTCTGCTGCAGAATTCACAGCTACCAGTATGCTGCGACTGACCTCGAAATTGCGAGTAACCCCTTTGTCACGGATGTGAGTTGACTGGTTATAGATGACATGGTAGACCTCACCGACTGATGGAACAAGACCACTAGCCCCGACGTCCTGTAGACCCTCTCAGCACTCGAGTAGGGTTACCAGCTCCGAAGTCGTTAAGACGCACCTCAGGATGCAATTGGTGACTCACAGCGAAAATAATCGTCCTAGGTGACAATTTGGCTGTCTTCTTTCCTACTGCTGGTTTTTTTTTACTATTGAATAGCTTAAAATATGACATTGAGTACATCTTCGTATGCTGCTTCCAACTCAATTTTTATAGTCCTTTATATATATATATATATATATATATATATATATATATATATATATATATATATATATATATATATAGTTCCTACCACTTTTTTTTCTTCTTTCACCGCCAGCACAGAACAGCTAATATCCTTTTCTTCCTGGTGGCCGCGGTCTATGAAAATGAATTAAGTTCGCATCTTGGTGTTCCGACCAGCTGTGCCTCAGCCTGAAGACGGGTATAGATCGCAATCCCCAAAACGTTGCATTTTTTCTATGGTTTTAACTTGTGTTGTGTTGTCTATTGTCTTGTGTTTGTTGTCCACTGTTCAATGTTTTTGTCTATTTCCATCTTTTTTTCATGTTGGGAATCTGGTTCTGTACTTGTGTCTGTCCTTTATGTCTGGGTGTTGTGACGATGTTCGACAGAATTCTATCTCTAGAATTCTCTGTTGTCTAAAATAACAATTATTTTGAGAAAAAAAAACTTATTTATTAGAACATAAATGTGAGTCACTAGATAATGTGAGTTATTTTTGGAAACGTTTTGCAATTTTATTACTTAACTGGTCGACAAACTTGTACAGGTGTAACAGATTACCTGATGATCTGACGACAAATGGTGGAAATTTTGCCAAAATCCGTAATTTTAGAGTGTTGTATAGAAAATAGATGTACGTCGTGTAAATGAAACACACATGCAACTCTATCAATGAAAGCTGCATCCACACGAGTGAAGCGTACATCTCTATATCAGACCGAGAATTTTGATGAAATATATTTATCCAAGTGACAAATTCTTCTGATAATATCACCGAATTCTAGGTCGTTGATTCAGTCGAGCAGGTATCTCATCCCTCGTTGAGCAGACAGTACCTTTCACAGATAACCAGCCGCCTTGGCAGGGTTGTAGTTTTTTGGTGAAAAGCTGTAGTACAAGTAAAATCCCTCGCAGACTTCAGGTCCACCCATTCTTCTTACTACAACGACCCAGGATGACACTTCAACGACTCCCGCCAGTTTGTCCCAGGGCTGGTATTGGTTATTCCCAGCCACTCCAGCAAGCTGGGATCCCTTATCCGCCACCCAGGGACGCATCGTGTCGCAGACGGTCACTGCATCTGGAACTCCTTATGTACATACCCCGACAGTAAGCCACGCTGCTGCATCCTGCCAGTGGACTCGCCACACTTTGCCCTTTTAGCACCTCGGGATCCCTCCAGCTGACAGGTTACCTGGCGCGCGTCCCGACGAGATGTGCACAGTCCGGAGTCCAGCCCGATGCGAATGAAATTCGCAAGAAAATTGGGGATTATATAGCCTGGATGGTCTCTAAACTGCTCGTCCTATGGTGGCAATGCGTGTGTGATCGGTTAGGCTCTCATCCAATGAGAGGTGAGTACTCCTCTAATTAGCTGAGCATCTTGTGGTAATGTTGGCTGGGGTTCACCGCATATTTTTTATTTCAATGCTCTGTTGGCTTATGGTGTTTCTTTGTTATTGGTTATGTAAGTAGATTCTTTTATTTTTCGTTAAATTCTGCCATTTGTCTGACTTATTAGGTTAGCTGAGTTCGAGAGAATTTCTTAGCTATTTTTCCATGCATGTTCAGCAATTCTAGATTTCTGTATTTAACCTACTTGCGTGTTGATCTTGTGTTCTTTGACGCGAGTGGATAATGTTCAGCCGATTTACCCTATGTATAAAGAGCCACATTCGCAGTGTGCTTGGTATACATCATTCGCGGGTCTGTTTTTTATCTACCGCACGTTTTACTTTCGTGAAAATGTTTTAGTACGGTATATCTAGAACGGAATGCTGTTCGTAGCTCGTATTCGTTGGCCAGCCTACATATTTTTTCAGAGATATTTTACGGACATATGGAACAATCGGAGTTCCAGATGGTGGTGTCTGCGGTGATTTCGCACTTCGGTGAATTTGGTTCTCTCAACTGCTTCTCGATGATAAATCTGGGTTACTTGTTGGCCATAAATTCCTTTCCTAGGTGACACTGCTCCTAAAGTAATGTTTTCTTGTCTGAGCAGATCTTTTCTGCTCGGTTGGCTAGGGTGCGCACAATGTCCCACATTGTACTTGCTGGATGGTTAGATCTAAAATGCAAAATAATTTATGGCCATTAAGGTTTACCGAAAAAATTTAATTTAAAAAAATAAAATGTCTACAACTTGAAAACAAGCAGTAGGTATGAAGAAAATGGTGATCAAAATAGGTAACACATAATTAAAAATGTATATGTCGTTAAGTTCATCGGTTCGAAATTATTAGTTCAAAGAGATGAGAGAGTTCTACGTCCCATTCGCAACTAGGTCTTAAGTACCGACGATGGTGGAGTAAGGTTAACAGACAGCACATTATCTATGCCCGAACTGGGATTCGAACTCAGGACCCTTCGCACCGTCGACCGGCCACTACGCTACGGAAGCCAGCTTATAGTAAGGCAACTTAGTCCAATAGCCTCGTTTGCTGTGCTAATAAAAAGTTGAACATGTGAAACAGATATGCTAATTTCAGAAAATTTAAACTAAGGCTTACATTGGCCAAACATTGATACATTTTTCGTTTAACACCAAGAAGAAACAGGCGTTAGAACTAAACATTTATGTAATGCCAAATACCTTCTTACATTTTAACAATAGAGTATGTGACAAGAATTTTAGTGTTTTAAACTATTGTCATTATGTCAGAATTGAACTGTCACCCAGGGACAACGTTGACCAATTGTTGTGTATACAAATTACCCATCTCAGGTTACTCTATATAATTATTTTAGATATTTACTTACGAAAATTGTAATGAAACATAAAGTGTATTGTAACATAGAATTCCTATATGACAGATTGAGAATTCTAATGTGTTTAATCTATGTTAATTTTTGTAATGCATTTTATAACGCTCATTCTATGGTCAATGAATCTCCGAGCTAGGCATAAATTTGTTTTTCAAGTTTGAGTATGCTATGAGAAATTATGTTAAAATTAATACAACATCTGAGGTTGTAAACTATACTAAGTTAAAGTCACACTTCTTTAAGAATTCGAGCAGCTTACTAGGCCAACCAGCAGGCAAACACAACATGGATACAGTCTAAGAACAAGAACCTCGCTACAAAACA
>PNEQ01098466.1:0-15375 GCA_003012365.1 Medauroidea extradentata
ACATTCAGGGTGGTCGCATCTCTCTTGTCTTTGGCGACAGGCACGGCATCTGTATTCAAGACCTTCTGTGTCTCGGTCTTCTTCTGCCCAACCTAGGCAAGTGTAGTGGTAGCTGCACCCGCAGTGGGCACATTCTATGTGGCGTTCCCCTTCTCCAGGGCAGTCGGGTGTATTGCAAACGGTGATGATCACCATCTTGGTGTTCGGATGGTAGGGTGCCAGGAGATGTTATCTGCACTTCGGGTGTCGAGGAGGGGGTGCTAAGAAAGGCTGATCCACCAGGGGACTGTAGCGCCAGCCGGACAATGGCGTGGCCGTTGAGGGGTGTGCCTCGTCGAACGGCGGCGGAAACCTCCCTCTGGATCCAATACACTCCTGTCTCCGGATCCCTAACCTCCAGTACCAACCTGGCAAACTCCTGTCGGGCCCTCAACTTCCTACCTGACCTCTTAGGCATAGCCTGACTGTGGTTCAGAAGAAGATAGGATGCTACGGCTAGCGGCTTGCTGGAAACTGGAATCCCGTAGGATCGCTCGTTGTGGCATGAAAAGCCTTAATGCGGCGGCTCTATTGTTGACGCTGGGCAGGCGGACTTGTCGAGGAGTGCTAGAAGTGCGCCTCAGCACGTCCCTATGCCTTTTCACCTCTCCTAGTCAAGTCAAAGAAAACCCGACACCACTCGGAAAGAGCACAGTGTAGTCGTGCTACCTCCAGAGGGCGTAATGTAGAAAATCTGGAAGGCGCCCGGCTTACGCCTCCTCCCAGTCGTAGATTAAGACGACCCGATTTCAAACTCCCGGTGCGATCCTATGGGATGCAGGGGTCCCAGGTGTCTTGCAGGCGGATGGGTTTTCTCAACAATGGAAGGGTACGATGTGTGAAGAAAAGAAAGGAATGATGTGCTGAGTTGTTTATTGGCATACGCCAACAGTGGTAGCTGAAACACCCTGTGCCTAGAAAGCCTGAAGGGCGTGTAGGAGAGAACCGAAGAGCACTAGCTTCCGTGGGGAGAGTCGTTGATGCAGTTGACGACGCCTCGGAAAGCGGCTCTTGGTTGGCGAAGCTTGGACAGCTGGCGTAGAAGGCTTTCACGGTCGTGATGGGCGCTTCAGGAAGGGATCCGGCGGTCGCTGGTCTTCCGGGCCTGGAGCTGTAGCTTGCAGTGGTGTTGAGGGTAGAGAAATCTACCGCAGCTGAACCTTTCAGTGACAGCAGGAGTCCAGTTCGCTACTCGGAGACGAACTGCTCTTGGAACTCAATTGAGTGGCATGTAAGATGCGACTGACTTCGGTGGCTCGTGCTCCCTCTTTTATACCCTTCTCGGGTCGGTCTGTAGTGATTGGCCGACCGCTCGCCTAATGAAGAGACGGCTCGGGCGCGAGGGGGCGGTCCTTCCCTCCTCTGTGGTCTCTGTGCTGCGGGTGGCGTGTCTACAGGCGGCAAAGCGTCTTGTAGGAAAAATACGTTAAATTATCCTTGCCCAGGGTTTTTGTGAACGAAGGATAACTAAGGATGGGGTAGGTAGGCTTTATATTAAATATTTGGAGTCAGGTTAGAGTGCACTGACGTGTGCGGGAGTAATAAGGGTAGAAAGGATTAACAATGGGTGCGGGAATATGGAACGGGCAGGATGAGGCGGCGGCTTCACAGCTCAAGACGCTGCGAGCATGCGTCATACTTTATTCCAAAATACTTAAAAATGCACTTCATATCATACACATACATTTGTTCATTCGTAAAAATTCAATAATATTTATTAATCAACATTACTTCTTCCCAAATGAAACTATCATCACTAAGTACAGCAACTTCATCGGTCATCAACAGTCCAATCCACAATACATAACTTTCCAAATCCAAGATGACCTTACAAAAGACTCTGGGTCTGTCAATCACAACATACTGTTAAAAAATATTTAATACCACTGATTTTATCATTGTTCTCAGAATGCATGTAAAACATTCTTATTAACATCCATCTTCTTTTGGCAACATCTGCAATGGCTTCTTAGCTTGCCTTACATTAATTCTATTTATAGACAATATATACTCACTTAAATGCTTTAAAACCAGTTTTATTTAGGATGCAAACATGTCACTCACACAATTCAAAGCTTGTTCAATAACAACATATACGATGTACACTAAAAACCGGAGTAAAAATTGAACTTTTGTAATTTCCTTTACCAGAAAATACAAATGTATTATAGTATAATGTTATACCACACCTCACAAAGAATTGCACCAACCAAAAAGTTGGAACATAAAAGACATACGTTTTAATTCCAAACTGTAACTTCACCAATACGTAGCTTTTTCTATTTATTAAAATTTCGTGAGTCCACAGCAAAAATTACAACTTATAAAATGTCTTGCTTTTGCAGCACATAAATCTGACTCAATACTCTGTGTGTGCAACTACAGTATAACCCCTTTTTTTACACTTCTCACAGGCTCTGAATAAATTGTTGTAAAATCCTGGAAAAAGAGAGCAATATCTACTGTAATAGCAGCATATGGAAATGGGACTGCTAAAAGTAGGTGTAAAATATGGGAAACTAAAAATAAGAGGAAGTGTAAAAAAGGGGTTTTACTTTATATGGTATGGATTGCAGCTAAGGGAACAAGACAGAAGCCAAACTGAAGCCTCTGAGTGTATCTCGAATAGCTTTACTGATCACTTATTTATTATTAAATTAGTTATCTATTAATTTTTTTAGTGTGCCCCCAAACAATTTAAGGCCTTGGTGGGGGAGCAGTACATAAACACACAGATCACACACATTACATGTGACAACACACAGTAAATACCTAAAACAGACAAAGACACCATATAAATAAACAAAACAAAAAAACTAAGAACAGTCAAACATATAAAAAGGAACAGACTAATAAGGTCCTATTCACAATGCAAGAAAAGAAAAGAAATAATAGCAATCAGTATGTTGATATCCAATCAGCATAGTTAAATAATATTTTTGTAACGCACAGTATTTGGTGAACTGAAATTAAAGTTAACTAAAATTACATAGAAATAATCATTTGTGGAAAGACTGCAAACAGCATTGCTAGTTTTAGTAAGCGTTACCGTGACATTGCTTGGTCGGATTCCATTCCTAAGTAGGGGGTTTCGAAGCCTAAATTGTGCAAGATTTCTGGCGAATGTAAGCAGTTTATTAGAATATTGTGTACACGTAGTGCATAGAGCATATAGTATTTCTTGTACTTGCAGATCAGTTAGGGGGATTTTAGTACAAAATTTTTTTAGTATATGTTGACTGATATGATTAGTTTATTTTCTAATGATTTAATATATGTTGGTGTAAGGTTATTCCAGATTACTGAATCATATTTGAGTTTTGATCTTACTAATGATATGTATGTGCTTGTGATACTACTTGTTGCGTGTCACTACCCACATATATTCTTGTGTGCTGACTAGCAGTAGGACTTACTCTTCATTATCTCAGGGTTCTTCAGTTAGTCCAGTCACTGGGTAGTTTTTACTTACAAAAGGTCAAGGAAAGTTCTTTTTCGGTGGGTTAGCACAGTTTGGTGTCCATATTAATATCTCAATTTTGCAACCTTGAGCGACTGCCACTCGCGCCACCGTATTGGAAAAATGTTCCCGAAAACTAGTTTTTCGAGGATATCTTCTCACCAACGCCATCTACGTCAACAATAGGCATGACAAGAATTAAAGAGCATTAAATTTCCTGCAACTTTCGTAGAAAATATTTTTCAATCAGACAAATAGTTCACAAGTTACAGATGTGCCAAGCTCAGCAAATGTCTAAAATTTGAGCAGTTGATTTAATTTTTATCAAATTTTAAGCAAATATTGCCTACATAGTACTTAGTTTTTCACTCATTTCTACACCACCATGAGGTAGAGTGAGAGGTGAGTTTTTTTTAATGTGGTATCCCTGGTAAGCATAACCCACGATTCTTTATTTACTTATCCATTCTCTTCCGTTTCGATGTCATAGATGGTCCAGCATCTTGGCATCTTGGACATGTATAGCGTCTTGCAAGTGTGTTTCACTATCTTCCAAGAATTTATTTTTTTCTTCAACCTCGTGGAACAGTAATTTCGCAACATGCAGGTCGTTACTCTCGTCATCTTCTTCTCCGGAGTCAGCAAAAATCTCTGCACTGTTTTCATACGCGTCACCATTGCAGCATGTGCAGATATCGGAACACTTTAAACCTGTTTTCCTGCACCCACAAGCTCTGCACTTGCTGGAAATTAATTTCAGAAGTGCTTCTGGTGCTGGATCTTTTGTTGTTTTTACTGGAATAAGCCCAGTCTTGCTTCTTTCCCAACCCCACTGCTCTGGATCCTCATGTATAGCAGGTGAAGGTCAAAAGGGAATGTTGCTGTGCAGTTTCTCTTGTAGGGGATAAGGAAGCAAAATTGCATTTGCTTTTCGTAAATGGTCTCGAGAAATGCAGGTAGAGTAGGTAGCCCAAAGTAATGGTGCTTTCTTTTGGAAACACTGTGTACCATCAGAGTACACAAAACAACGGGTTTGAATACTGAGTGGAGCAAAATACTAGAATTTAAGAAATACAAGCGGAAATTCAAGTTACACAACAGGGTTTTATTTAATTCAGGCTTCTTGTACATTTTGGTTTTCCTTTTAACAAATTACAAATACTCCATATAAGGTGTGCCTGAAGGGCCATTAAGTTCATTGAAAAAGCACAAACTAAAGGGGCAATTAAAAAGGCTAAAGTGCATACAGGTTAAATAGGAAAAGTAACTTGTCGGCGCCCCGTCGGCTCCCGATACATATCTTCACTAACAAACAGAGAAAATGCGCTGCAGAAGGCCCAAGCACAAACTTCAACGAACCCGATCAAGAAAACTAACTCACCAACAGCCGAAAAATAGGGTTCAAACAGTTTTATGAGCGCCCCAGTACAAACTGAGGGCAAAGCACCAGTTCAGCTGTAATGGGCGATAGAAAAGCTTTTTCTTGCAGCAGCAATGACTTTAGAATTTGTATTTCTGTCTTTGAAAGCTTGTATAGTTTGGTTAAAATATTTGTTCTTTTCAAGTGATTTTATAAACTTGTCTTTCTCTATGTAGAAAATAGCAGTAGTAGTGTCAAAATCACTACACGCATGCAAGAACAATATGTTGTCCACCACTATTTCTCCATGATGTAGACATTGAAGAGAGTAAATATTTCCAACAATTTTGCCTCTGCCTGGTTTGCAAAGGTAAACGTTTGGATGAGATATCGCCCGAGCTGTTAGTAAGATGAGACAATCTATATACTGTAGTCTCCCAATATGAATACGGACGCAAATAATGCGGACATACTAATTGCTGTGTTAGTGATCAGTGTGTCAGCATCTTCTGTAGCCTGATGCACTGTGGAGCTAGAATTCTCAAATAACTTTTTTAGCCTCGAAATCAAGCGACTTTAATTTGTTTCATTGGAAAGAAACACTCTTGCGAAACAGTTGAAACCATTGACTCGTCGAAATGTACGTCAGCTGATGTTTGTTTATTTGAACGGCGAAGTCTTTCTGCACTCTTCATACTTTTGGTAGCTGTGTTAGTTGGATACCCTTCAAAAATAGTGATTATGTTAGAACCATAATGCCTTTGCAAGTACTGAATATAATTTGTACAGATTGATGCAAACAATTTGTTTCGATGCCATATGACTGTGTAGCAGATAGTCACCATATATGATAAAAACGCTGTATCCGAATTCGGTTTTGTCTGGAACAGGCGTAAATACTTTGTATAGTGAAGATTTATGTGCCCTTGCGCATTCTCTCTTCGCTGAAAAGAACTGAAGGGAATGGGGCCTGTTTGAATCGAAGATATTCTTGCAGCTCTTTGTCTGATTACTTAGCAACAAACAGTCTTTGAGAACACAGTAGCGGATCAATAGGAATGGCAAAGTCCTTAATGTGGATATTGCTGTTGAGAACTGCAAGGGGAAGCACTTTATCTGAATGTTCAAGCTTCACAGCATCGAAATTGCAGCCAATCACGTTGTAAATTGAATACCAATTTCACGAGAATGTGACAGTTGATTCTTTCATCTCCAACGACACCAGTGCTAATTTATATCAATTATTTGATTCTCTGGAAAGAAGGATATGAAGAGAACCAACCATTAAGTTTCTTTAAATCTTTTTCATCATGGATGATGCGTGAACTAATCGTGTCTATATGCTGCTATGTCATTGTCATGGATATTCTACAAAATTTTTCAATTTCATCACAAACATTGTGCATATATATCCTTACCAAAGTTCACATAGTGAGAACACTATCTGTTAACCACGTCCACGAGTAAGACCACCAATACTTTTCATTAACCTCATTAGCGTTTGTTCAATGGTCATGTCTGACCAAATGCCTGACCAGAACTTGTCGGAACACCTGATACAAGAATATAATTTTATCGTGAACTTTTCATCCTAGGAAGAATCCAATTTATCGGCCAACCTCATCATATCTTCAAAATATAGGTGGTAAGCCTTTGTATAGAACAAATGATCTCAAGTGAAATTTTAAATTTATAATTTACGATGAGGCAAAGCAGCCGGCCAGTTAAGTTAGTGCAATATACTACAACATTCCTGTAAATACCATCTATTTGCGATGCTGTTATGAAGAAAAACCGTATTATGTACACAGTATTTTCTGAAAATTTGATAAAAATTATATCAAATGCTCGGATTTTAGACGTTTACTGAGCTCGGCACCACTGTAATTTGTGAACTGTTTGTCTGATTGAAAAATATTTTCTACAAAAGTTGCAGGAAATTTAATGCTCTATAATTTTTGTCATACCTATTTTTACGAAGCTGGCATTGGTGAGAAGATATTCGTGAAAAACTGGTTTTCTGCACAATTTTTCCAATATGGCTGCGCGAGTGGCAGTCGCTCGAGGTTGCAAACTCGGGAAATTAATTGGGACACCTAACTGTACTAATCTGCCAAATAAGAACTTTCCTTAACCTTTTGTAGCGAAAGCTCCCTTTTATGTCCTCAATGACTGGACTAAGAGGGGTCGCGAAACCATCAGACGCCTCAATAACGTATTCAGCAAAGATGTTGGCGAAATAATCTCTATTTTGTTTCGTTGCCTTTTTTGTTATTAATATTAAAGAGACAAAAGAACTTCACAATGACTTCATTTAAACTGAAGCTACAGTATATTAAAACAAAAAATTTGGACACAAAAGCAAGTAAATACTCGCGCACTGGACAACAAGAAATTAAACGACACCAAGTGATACTTAGTTCACAAATTCTGTTAATTGGTTCCTATAAGAATATTTCCCGGGTCCGCTCGATTATGTGCATTCCCAGAGTTTAGGGCCCTTGCCCTGCTGTTATCACATACATCACTACCGCATCCATCTCTCTTAAGCAGAAAACTATGTCCACTCTTACTGCTCTCCAAAACTCAACAACCCACAAAACTCCTCTGTGTCTTATGCTCCCTTCCCCCTTCCTTAGCTGTAGCTGTGTTACTGGGGAATGTTCTAGAAGGTTTCAGAAAGTTTTCATACTTATAGTACACATCCTGAATTTAACGGTATAGGTTAGAGAAATAAAATTTAAATGCACAAAAATTCCAAATATTATGCTGGTTAAAATGGTATGACATACTGCTTAGTATTAATATAAATAAAATATTACAATCATATGAAACCAACGTGGCGCCATCAACAAACAGTACATGGCTGGCGGTGCCACACTAACCCCCCCCTCCTCCTCCTCCGTCACAATGCTCTCTCCCCCGGCGCCAGCTAGTCTAGCTGCAAATCTCCTTTGCATCCTCCACTAACCAGCAAAGTGCCCAAAATATGTAACTTCTAAACACTTACAGATATCAGAAACAACTAAAGGAGTAAAGTTTTCAGAAATTAAATTCTGATTCCGATGAGTACAAACATGATGATGCTAGCATAAAATTGAATATTTGCTCAAGCTATCGTACTTAGACAATATTGTGTCCATAACTTAGAATAAATCATGACGGTTACATACATAAATCAGACAAATCATACATAACATAAATGTGTTGCATCCAGAAGTACCTATAGTCATCAGTTACTATTATAACATGGTCCACGTCAGTTGACAATTACTTAAAGCATAAATTTAAACATCATAACATCTGATCAACAACCAATTTCATCTGGTCCATGCATTGTGTTGCACTGGCCAGTTTGTTCTTCCCTCGTAAGTTCGCTAGGCAGTACATACGGTACGTCTTAAAATGAAATGTGCGTCAGAGATATTCAGAGATTCACAAAGGATATAAGGCTGTTTATATTGTTATATTGCACTCCATTGTGGTTGCCTCTTCTCTTTAAAAATAGATTTCACAGGTATCACGCGCCATAGCAGGTGAGTTGGGAATCAAATGTTGTCCCTTCCCCCCCCCCTCCCGTACGGCGCCCAGGACCATCGCAATACATACACCGAAGGATCAGCTATTATTTCTTAACATGACATCATCTACCTAGAGCTACACATTTACATCCATGGTAGGTAATGAATTTTATTAGGCAGCCAAGACATTTTGAGATAGAAGCTCTTAGATGGTCTACGTAATGTTAAAAGTGAAGTTTTTGGGCTAGCAGGATACCCAGATCTTTCACATATTCATACTTTGCTATGTCATTACTGTTCAATTTGTAGTGCAACGACCAAAATGGGATTCTCAGTAAAAATTACTTCTGTGGCCAGCATGTGTATATATAATGCCACCAGAATGCTATGTAAAGGTTCAAACACCAAGTAGACTATGCACGTGTGTATCTTTTTTGTTACAAAGTTAGGTTAACTATAAACCCTCCTCCTATTTGACAACTGTTTTTTTTTGTCTGTAGTTGGCCGCAGTGGACGTGTGGTCAGACCACTCACCTCCCACCAACGCTATCTGGGTTTGATTCCTGGCAGGGTTGGTCCCTAGATTTTCGCATATGGGAATTGCACCGAACGATGCCATTCATTAATCGGTGGGTTTCCTCGGGGATCTCCAGCTTCCCCCACCCCTCTCATTCCAGCACCGCTCCATATTCACCTAATGTCACCCCTCACCAGCGCTTAAGGCCTAGATCTTAAATGCTGACCAAAATCTCCCTCCCTCACGTTCTTTATTTTCTGTAAATAAAATCACATATACAATCCTCTACACATACAGTTGAGGTAATGGCATCAAAGAGTTTAAGCTTGCAAGCTCTTAATGAGACAAGTTGGGGTCAGTTATTTACACACAAAATCAAGTTTCCTGAACCTAAACTGCAACCATCTACACACTTGTTTTGAGTAGTTGCAAGCTAACCCTTACTGGACTTGCAAGAAACGCTCATAAATAAATACTTTAAATACTTATCGTTAACACTTCAAAACAAAATATTTCCTTTTTTCACATTTTTCTGTTTCATGTAACTTTTTCCAGGTCTTTTGAAAGATTCACAAAAGTGTAATAGATATACTTACCCTGAACAGTCTCGCTGCCAAGTTCTCAGCCTGTGTCCCCCTCCCCCAAGGTGAGAGGCCAATGAAGAGCAGTCGAAACAACTCATAATCAACTTTGAAGGCTTCATATGGAGGCTGTGTGGGGTCGTACCTTTCCGAGTTCATTCTCTTCTGACTCAACAACTCTTCCCGCACCAGCACTAGAAGCTCCTAAAAAGAAATTTACTTGAATAATCCAGATAAGTTAATGGAATATAAAATTTCAAGTAGCAGTAGCAAAAAACCTCAATCACTTTGATGCATTGCATTTGCACCATCATAGTTTTTTTTTGTGCATTCTGTCACACAATTTGCCGTACCCCTTTTCTTAACTTAAAGTATGTTTTTTTTTTTCCATACTAACTACTTGATGACATACTCCTGCTATTATTTGTTATTTGTTAATATTTTCATATGCTTGTACTTTTATTACTGTTATTCATGAGTCTGTTTGTGTACCTTTCAAGGCCACATACCTAAACCACCAGAATCACTGACTTTTTGTGAACGATATATTGCGAGATAACACCATGTAACCAACTTTGATATTTGATGTCTTAAATATTATTTAAATTCTTTTTTATGTAAAACGCGGAACACGTGCATCAAGTCAGTTGGGAAATTTTTGTGCGGTGAACAGTTTTGCGCATCCACGTGGCAAAATTTTCTCGCAAGGTAGTTGGCCTACCTGCTCCTGCAGCCCACCTTCGCCAGGATACCATTATCTCCTCACCCTTCTGGGAGCTCACCCAACCTGCTCAACCTCCTAAACCCCGGGTATGTAAGGAGGCGCATCAGCCCCAGCTAGTCAGTAGTTAAGGACCCAGTCTAGCTTCCGGGACACCTTGACACTCCCCTCCTGAGTGGGTGAAGTACGAAAGGCCCTTTCAGATAGCCCTTGCCATACCTTACCATCCTATCATACTCGCTGTTGGGTGATGTCCGCAAGGCCCCTTCAGTCCCAAACACAACAATTCGCTGCAAGTAGGTGATGTCCGAAAGACCCCACTTGTGTGTAACCTTACCTTTTGTCGCCATCAATAAAAAATTCTAAATTTAACACAAATTTCGTACCCACTTCCTTTTTAGTGTCAAGGTATGCTTAGAGGCGCCACCAGTAACCTTAACTCAACTTAACTCAGGCTCAATTTTGGATTTATCGAGTATCAGACTATGACATCTTGGTCCAGTGGGATCCATTTCCGATTCGCGCCACGAGAAGTGTAGCCCAGTATCTTGTGACTGTTTGTGTGTAAAGTTGAACTGTGATCATACTGTAAGGTATCAGTGCTTCAATATTTGTAATCAACAAAAGTACTTCTGTAAATATGTGTGCAAAGATCACTATATGAGTGTTAATTGGAAACTAGTGTTATTTCGTTCTTTCTATGCCTGAAGTGTTGGAAATTCACCTCAATCCAGATGACATTTGCAGCATTGAAGAACACAAACTCAAAGCTGCTAGGCTTAGGAAAGAACAGTGCAGACCAGCTCAACTAGACTTAGCCGGATTATCCTTCCTGCTGTACCATTACCAGGTGAAGCACCTACGCTCCCTGAACTTTGCAAACAGTATAAAAACCAGTCTACCAGAAGTAATAACGCAAACGGAACTCCTCGCGCCAGCAATATTTTCAGGGAGTATCTGTGATTAAGGAAACCCTTGACTAACCCTCTGAAGTCACCAGTAAAGCCAAAAAGTCGGACCTGTACAAAGACTACTTGATGAGCGACACCCGCCCAAGAGCATCTCGGCTAGCAAGCGCCAATTGCTACAAACTCTATTTTAAGATGACTGTTCACGACCTTCCCTAACGTATACAAGGATCTCGTCCCTCGCCCAATGGCATTCTCGTCCGGCTGTCTAATCGACACTCATCAGATAGGAGGGAGTCTGCTGTCATAAGCTGATTTGTATTTCACCCAAGCCAAGTCTCAAGCTCATGCAAACCTTAACTACTAACAAGCCACCAGTTTGCTATTATTCCTAACCAGAGGCAACAACTTCAAGCATTACAAATACCCTAAACAGCACATAATTAGACTATGATTAACTATTCTAGATCAGATTGATAATTACAGTAAAATTACAATTTTAATTTGTCAAATGACAGTGTCAAATCTGAGACAATACATTCTGACATCACCATAGAAAAATTAGGTTGTAGCAAGATTAACATTTTGAACTGGTAAGAACTGTAGATGAGCATATGAACTAAAAAATTTCTTTGACTTAATACACACAATTAGATTATGTAATTTCTCTTTTTTAGGAGTCACCCTACTGATAGAGACGTGCATCTATCACATTTGTGACAAAACTAATTTTTGCGCAAATTTATGAGTTTTTTTTTTTAATAAATAAAGCAAATTATTCATTTATGGGAAAATACCACAATTTGTAAGTAAACACGGAAAATACCGCTAAATGGACGCGTCAAAGTCTGATAATCTCTTAACTAATATTGAGAGATTGAATATTTCGAGAGTCGCAACAGAAAAATCATTTGAAAGATAGAATTTTGTTTACGATTATGACAGTGACACGTATAGGAAGTATCACGACTGGTTTTGAAAAGTTAGTTGCGTTATTTGCAAGCATGTAAATACGATAACTAAACCACACGTTTCTGCTAAACAGAGAATGTCAGAGTTTTCTGTTCATGGAGACTGTATACAAGTGATGAACAAACAGTTTTTTGTAGACATTGTAACGTGTCTATCAGTTGAGAAAGGAAATATGCCTTCAACAAACACATTAACAGTGACAAACACAAACATCTGGTAGAACAACAAGGTGGAAATGCAGCCAAGCGACAAGCATCAATTGTGTCGTCTTTTCGTGACACAAAAAGCAGAAAAGATTGTAGCCAGGAATTTATTAGGGATACAATGGCAGAATCTGTAAAGGCAAACATACCATTGGAGAAGGTAGATGATCCAAACATTCGAGAATGGATGAATAAATACCGTACATTGAAAGTTAATTGGTTAGATTTTAAGAATATTTTTTTATGCTATTGTACTGCATAAAGCCGTTTTTAACGTTGGCCCAATGGACCCTCATGTTACCTCAGATTTACTCATATTAATAAATTTTGTAACCAAGTAAAAAAAAATGAAAACTAACTTGCACATTTATCTCTAATATTCATGTTTCCCCAACATCTCACAGAAAAAAAAATGTCCTAACCTTAAAAAAACTCTCCTTATCACCAAGAACAGCGTAAAACACAATACAGTATTAAACTTTTGTCAAGCACAAAGTCAGTGTTTATAATAGCACACCTTTTTGATGCCACGTTTAGCAGAAAATAACACCACTTTTGGTTGAAAATAGCACCACTTTTGGCTAAAAATAACACCACTTTGCGACATAAAATAAAACTACACATGCATGAGTCTACCTACTGGTGAGCAAAGTAGGAAATTATAGTTTATTAGAAGTTGAATACTGTTACAGTCCGTACCTCAAAATTCTGTTGATTTTGAATATTTTGTTGTTTTTATAAGTGTATCGAGTTTTTGTAACGCTGTTGCATACATCTGTTCACTGTTTTTTATATATCTTTTTATTGCACGTAAAATAAAAATTAAGAATACTGTACATGTCAATTATGAATAACTGACAGGTACAGATATTATTTACATGACTGCAGTAATTAAATTATGTACAGAAGTCCTCAATTTACTTCATCTCTCTTTACGTTGTTTTGGATTAACATCACTAATGTTTGAGTACCCATTTTTCAATTTTAAAAGTCGCTGATTCAGATAACTTCATTAATCCATTCTTGTGCGCCAGAGTTGACATTCCCATGTTTCGAAAAGGTTTGGGTGTAGACTGTGGGTGGCTGATCTGACTTATTTAAATAATTTCAATTTGTGTAACTGTAACCCAACATAAATAGAAGGCTTACTATATTTCAGAAACATAAATAGAAGATGACAGGTACACTCCAAGTTAGAATTGGTAACACAAAACACGTAAAACTACTTAAGAGTTTCTATGAATACAAATTAACACCATCAATGTTAGAAAAAGTTTTTGTATATTAGAATATGCCAAAACGTTGTCAGTAACAATTACACAGAAATTTTCCGGAACAAGTTTACTATGAAGCACCTCACCACTACATCAGAAGATGGTTGCACCAAGTTGGTTGTAACAGTACGTTGAACTAGCCCAACTCCCCCTGTGACGTGTTGTATGAGGTGGGGGCCGATTTAATATCGCTTTTTATGAGTGCAACGCAAAGTTTGCACCTGCGTTGCGTCTACTTTCGCTGCCTTGGAATTTTATACTCACGTAATGCCATAGACGACCCGTTTAACTTACTCTGCATTTGCGTTGCGCTGCGTTGGTGCAAATAGAAGGTGACGAAATTTAATACGCCCCAGGAGTACCAACACACTGAATGCACATTCTGTCAATAGGGCATAATAATGCAGACGCAGGCACCATTGTGTACCTCTCCCCTGAGGCAGGGCATGGCCAGGTGAGAGAGGGGGAGCTGGGAAGGCCCAGAACAGTAGTACAGCACCAAGTCACCATTACGTCATTGCGAGGAATACACTCCTATCCTGAAGTAGGTATTCTCTCCCAGGAAGATTTCACAGCAAACCAGAACTATGCAGCATGAAATACAAAGCTGATATTTATAGGAGGCATGCCATTTGGAAAGGTAGGTACCGGTATTTCCTTTTCGTACGTAAAAAAAAACTTTTATCGAACATGATGTAACATACGTGGTTCATATTTAATATCTGAATCCACATTGAAATTCTAAAGCTTTGTGCACCATTAGATTACACAAGCTTCACCCTGCCAAAAGAGTGGTATTTTGAGTATAAAATTTTATGTAATAAATATACTAAGTTATACTTACCCCCAACTGAGACTTTCTTCAAGTTTACAACAAAACAGTTGCTATAGAGATTTTAACTAAAAACTCGGCAAAACAAATAGGAATCTAAAAATGATGGTAGTATTCTTAGAACTGTACATTCTTATAACATAGACCAAGTGTAAATTCAAACATTATAAATTTACATTATTAAAATAATGTATGTATGCGCTGTATATAAAAATTATAGTAGTATTCTTGTTCATACACTGTACACTGTGTTTATACAATACGGAGTATAAATTCAAATGTACTATATTTTAATTATTAAAATACTATATCTGTGTAGGAGTGAACAAGCGCATGCATGAACACACACAGACGCACACACAGATGCACACACAGATGCACACACACAGATGCACACACACAGACGCACAAACACAGACACACACACAGACACACAAACCCCTCCCTCTCGCACCCCCACATACATACACACAACTTCATCCATACACACTTCCACACACATGCACACTAGCTAACATATACAGGAGTCAATATATGCTATCCGGGTTGTAGTGGTACTTAGCCACCCTTCGATTATTTACTATTGCTTTGCCCACAGCTAGTTATCTCAGTCAGTAGTCGCAGGAGTTCCCAACTCTACCACGTGGGCACGAGAAGAAATCAGAAATAAGATACGGACCAAATAAGCGATTCGCCATGCACAGCTTAGGATGCTTATTCACAATAATAAACAAATCTTGCAATTCGTTTCAGGATGTTTAATCAATGGATCGATTACCTCAACATGATCAAGTCACCCTCAACTTACATTGCACGCGGTGGGCTCCCTCATTCTACCTCTAGTTATACTGTGAAAGTTACAAATTAAATTATGATCCAAAATTATTAATTGCACAGCACTATGCTCATGTTACCCAAAGAGAAAAAAAAAACACTTTAACTTGCTATAGCGTGGTTCCGACTAGTACCGCATGGCCCGTGTAGCCG